>JAJMBT010000023.1:0-263039 GCA_030565385.1 Kodamaea neixiangensis | reverse complement strand
TCAACACCTTCTCAATGGACAACACCTTGAACAAGAAAGGCAACTCCTTCGAAGAACCAAACTTCTCGATGGTCTTCGAGTTCAACAACTCTTGTGGACGCTCGCCAACCAAGTCTCTCAAAGTCATTCCGTTTTTCTTGTCTTTTCCTTTTGTATTTCTCACATAAATTAAGATTTTCGCAGCTTTTCTCAAATAAACCATTAGTTACCTTGAAGAAACCAATGGAGACTACGAACAGTGGAATGAAAGAAGGTTACCACTTGATTGTGCAATCTGACTTGGAAAGTGAATCTGCCGCAGAGGAATTAACCGCCGAGGAGATGCAACAATGCACAAGACGATGCAAGTCTTGTAAGTTGTATCGTCCATGTTTGAGGAAGGAAAGAGCTAAGCACGACATTTCAAAGCAGATTGATGAGTCTATCATGATTATTGTGCTTTTGTTCAGCGTCATTATTCTTGGCCTAGTTATTAATTTGTACATCAAGGAGCTGAGTGCATCATGGAGAAAGACATCAAATAACTCTGTTCACTGCTTGGTAGAAGATTTTTTGGGCTTGAGTGTGTCTGAGCGGAGAGTTGCGTTAAAGTACCTTTCCAGTGATAAGTTTTTGGTATGAGGAATTGTGAAGTGATTTCTAACCCACTGTTTAAAAGAGAAGGTCGCTATATATACAATAAACTGCCTATACGTCAATCCAGTTTAGCATTTGATTCGTTTATTAATGTATGCTTAACAGCTCCACAACCTCGAAGCACCTACAAACACTCTGCTGCAGAAGGAATCCTCACAACTTCTAGCAAGCTGCAATGTTACTACTTTTGGTATGGTTGCAAAATTGGGTAGCGCCAATGAATTTACCCGGACACTGGCTCTTTTTTTGAGACGTGTAAAGAACTAACAGCCAAGACAGTTTAAGCAAACAACAGGAATGATCACCATACTCATAACACTCTTTTGCGTGCTCAGCGTCGTGAGCGCTGACTTCTTCAACTTCTTCAACGGCTTTGGACAGCAACAACAACGTCAGCCCGAGGGCAGACTCGACACCCCGGAAGAATTCGAAGAGTCGATGCTTAATACCAGATGTCAAAGATACTTGTGTCCAGACACTGGAATTTGTGTGGAAGGCCCTGAGTTCTGCCCATGCCCATACCCAGCCTCGCAGTTGAGGTGTTTCTTGCCTGAGGGAAAGTATATTTGTATCTCGAAGCCTGCTGGTGAGATTTCAGCCAACTATGCTGACTCTGCGACCAACTGGAAGGTGGATGCTAAGGACGACAGCGTGAGAGATTGTGGATGGGTTAAGAGAGCATACGATGGATTAGTTTAATGGGAGTGAGAGTTTAAGTCCTGACGAACAGGCGTTCATCTAGTGATCAATAACCTTGAAGAATAGGATAAAAGTATTTAAATAGAGAATGGTATTGATCTGGATGCTTCTGACTGACAAGGAGAGAATGATCAGTGTGTATAATAACATATTTATTATTGAGAGGTATGAGAAGTAGTATACTTAGAGAGGACTGCGGAACGTGTTGACCAGTATTCTAGATAAAATTCAATTATTAAGCAGAGGGTACAACCTGTCCTCAGCAGATCACGAGGAAGGGATGGGGAAAAGAGTTATTCAGAAGACGAAAGAGAACCACTCCTTGGTGCATTTGTCTTTGAGTAGATGATCGGGTCTTTCGATGTCTCTTACTATTGTTAGAATTGTATTGGTGACCTTTACATATGATTACCAAGGCTTTTGAAAATATGAATTTGAGGCAAAGTTGTTCTGCTGTTTTGCATGTAGAGCGATTTGTTTAAAAGGGACAGTGTTTTTCAATCACGGCTGCAAAATATGTCGAGTTATTTCATGTACATTACTTGAAATGAGAACACCATAAAACTGTGAGCTTAAAAACAGTGGTAGTTAATAAAGTGCTAGTACTCTCTTTCAATGATAAGATACCTATGACATTGTTGCATACAGTTGAATCAAGCCCTCTTGGGAGTCATGTATGAACCTCCACCAAGATTTAGAAAACAATCTTCGACTTCACAAATTTTTCAGTGGCTGAAGAGAGCTGTCAACCTGGAAGGTGAGAATACAGTGAAAAATACCTCTTGAGACCGTTGTAATTCAAATCAACTCAAAGACTAGACAGTGAAGCACAAAGTGACACCAATGAGTCTTTTCCTCTGGTGCGATTGTGTTGCCACTCTCTGACTCGCTCTCGCACGTGATGATAAGTACAAGGTGCGCCGTGATGAGTCATAGCCCCAGTAATATAATCTCCTTTGCGCGCCATTGGTTGGAAAATCTTTCATTTTGTGGAGCAATTCCAGTAGTATATATACTTCTGGCAGCGGCAGTGATTTAGATTTTTCACTCCATTTGAGATCAGTTTGACATGTTATCATCGAGCAGAACAGTTCGCCTTCATCGTGCTGCAAGTAGGCTGCTTGCCACTGCGGCCAACGCGGCGTTCCAGGTACCCAAGGAGTTGCAGAGCAGAACCCCACCGTACTCTAAGTTGATTCTGAATTTGGCTGCTGTTGATAAGATTTTGGGGAAGCAGCCTTTGACTTTGGCGGAGAAGATCTTGTACTCGCACTTGTGCAACCCTGAGGAGAGTTTGGCCAATGCCAACGGCAAGGTGTCCAACATCAGAGGTGAGCAGTACTTGAAGTTGAACCCAGACAGGGTTGCCATGCAGGATGCTTCTGCGCAGATGGCCTTGTTGCAATTTATGACTTGTGGAATGGCATCGACAGCTGTTCCAGCGTCGATCCACTGTGACCACTTGATTGTGGGTAAGGATGGCGCGGAGGACGACTTGACAAAGTCTATTGCTACCAACAAGGAGGTGTTCGACTTCTTGCAGCTGTGTGGGGAAAAGTATGGTATTCAATTCTGGGGACCAGGATCTGGAATCATCCACCAGATTGTGTTGGAGAACTTTTCTGTGCCAGGCTTGATGATGTTGGGAACCGACTCTCACACTCCTAATGCTGGAGGCTTGGGTGCAATTGCCATTGGTGTTGGTGGTGCAGATGCTGTTGATGCGTTGACCGGTACTCCATGGGAATTGAAAGCTCCAAAGGTGTTGGGTGTTAAGTTGACCGGCCAGTTGTCTGGCTGGTCGTCGCCAAAGGATGTTATCACCAAGTTGGCCGGTATTTTGACCGTGAGAGGTGGCACTGGGTTCATTGTTGAATACTTTGGTGAAGGTGTGAAGACTTTGTCGTGCACAGGTATGGCCACGATCTGCAATATGGGTGCTGAAATCGGTGCCACCACATCAACCTTCCCATACCAAGATGCCCACCGTCGTTACTTGGCGGAAACCGGTAGAGCTCCAATTGCTCAAGCCATCGACCAGATTGCCCAGCAGCACAACTTTTTCCAAGCCGACGAAGGTGCTCAGTATGACAAGGTTATTGAAATCAACTTGAGCGATTTGGAACCACACGTGAACGGTCCATTCACCCCAGATTTGTCGACCCCCATCTCCAACTTTGGAGAAACTGCGCAGCGTGAGGGCTGGCCCGAACAGGTGAGTGCCGGTTTGATTGGCTCGTGCACCAACTCATCGTATCAAGACATGTCGCGTGCAGTCTCGCTTATCAAGCAAGCTGAAGAGGCTGGTCTCAAGCCAAAGATCCCATTCTTTGTGACGCCAGGTTCCGAACAGATCAGAGCCACAATCGAGAGAGACGGTTTGATCAACACCTTTGAAAAGAACGGTGCGATCGTGTTGGCCAACGCATGTGGCCCATGTATCGGTCAATGGGACAGAACAGACGTCTCCAAGGACTCAACCGACTTTAATGCTATCTTCACGTCGTTCAACAGAAACTTTAGAGCTAGAAATGACGGCAACAGAAACACCATGAACTTTTTGACATCGCCAGATGTTGTCACAGCCATGATCTACTCGGGTGACATGAACTTCAACCCTGTCACTGACTCCATCAAGTTAGCCAATGGCGAATCCTTCAAGTTTCAACCTCCTAACGGTGACGAATTGCCTGGTGCTGGCTTCATCAAGGGACGCGAGGAATTCTACCCTGAAGCCAACCCACAGCCACAACCAGAAGTCGAAGTGAATGTCTCGCCTGAGTCTGACAGATTGCAGTTGCTCGACCCATTTGCCCCATGGACTGGTGAGGAGTTGTCCACCAACGTTTTGTTGAAGGTGGAAGGTAAGTGTACCACCGACCACATCTCTGCTGCAGGTGCATGGTTGAAGTACAAGGGACACTTGGAGAACATCTCTAACAACACATTGATTGGAGCTGTGAATAAGGAGACAGGTGAGGTAAACGTTGCCTACGACTTGAATGGCGACAAGTACCTGATTCCCGAATTGATGATCAAATGGAAACAAGACGGAAGACCGTGGATTGTAGTGGCTGAGCACAACTACGGTGAAGGTTCTGCCAGAGAACACGCCGCTTTATCCCCAAGATTTTTGGGTGGTTCAGTCATTTTGGTCAAATCGTTTGCAAGAATCCACGAAACAAACTTGAAGAAACAAGGTATGTTGCCATTAACTTTTGCTGATGAGGCTGACTACGACAAGATCTCTGCCGGAGACTTGTTGACCACCGTCGACTTGGCCGACTTGGTAGCCAAGGGAGGTGACAATGGTGGCCAATTGAAGATTAAGGTCACCAAGAAGGACGGCTCCGAGTTCGACATCTTGTGCAAGCACACAATGTCCAAGGACCAGATCGAGTTCTTCAAGGCTGGCTCTGCCATCAACTACATTGGTAACTTGAAGAGAGAACAACAAGCATAAAATTATAGATAAGACAATCACATTTCTAAAGTATTAATTGTATTTTTAATGTATAAAACGAATTTGCAAGAAATAAAAGTGTTTCTTTGAAAGATGAATTGAATGTTTATGCGTCAATCAAGTCGTGGGACTTGTCAGCATCTTCCTCTTCTTCTTCGTCTTGTTCTCTTGATCTTTCGTAGAACTCGTTCAAAATCTTTGGGCTGATTCTGTTCAACAATTCCTTTGGGTAGATTCTCAATAAGGACCATGCTTGGTCCAACGACTCGAAGATACTTCTGTTTTCGTAGGCACCTTGGGCAATAAAGGTCTTTTCAAACTTCTCCAAGAATTCCAAGGACAACTTGTCTTCGGTGGACAAGGCTTCTTCACCAACGACTGCCTTCATGGCAGCAGCATCCTTACCGATGGCGTACTTGGCGTACAACTGGTTGGACACGTCACCGTGGTCCTTTCTGGTCATACCTTCACCGATGGCGGACTTCATCAAACGTGACAAGGATGGCAAGACGTTAATTGGTGGGTAGATACCTCTGTTGTCCAATTGTCTGTCAATGGAGATTTGGCCTTCGGTAATGTACCCAGTCAAATCAGGAATAGGGTGGGTGATGTCATCGTTAGGCATGGTCAAGATAGGAATCTGGGTGATAGAACCGTTTCTGCCTTCGACTCTACCAGCTCTTTCGTAGATGGTGGACAAATCGGTGTACATGTAACCTGGGTAACCTCTTCTACCTGGGACTTCTTCTCTGGCAGCAGAAACCTCTCTCAAAGCGTCGGCATAAGAGGACATATCAGTCAAAATGGTCAAAACGTGTCTTTCGGTTTGGTAGGCCAAGTACTCGGCAGTGGTCAAGGCCAAACGTGGGGTGATAATTCTCTCAATGGTAGGGTCATTGGCCAAGTTCAAGAAGAGCGAGGTTCTCTCCAAAGATCCGTTCTCTTCGAAATCCTGCTTGAAGAAACGCGAGGTTTCCAAGTTGACACCCATGGCAGCAAAAACAATCGAGAAGTTCTCCTCGTGTCCGTCGTGCACGTCCTTGGTGGGTCTCACCAAGCCAGCCTGTCTACAGATCTGGGCAGCAATCTCGTTGTGGGGCAAACCCGAGGCAGAGAAAATAGGAATCTTCTGTCCTCTGGCAATCGAGTTCATGGTGTCGATGGCGGAAATACCTGTCGAAATCATTTCTTCTGGGTAGATACGTGCAAATGGGTTGATAGGAGAACCGTTGATGTCCAAGTAGTCCTCGGCAAAGATCTTAGGACCCTTGTCAATGGGTCTTCCCGAACCATCGAAAATTCTTCCCAACGAATCTTCCGACACAGGAATCTTCAAGTTCTGGCCGGTAAACTCGACCCTGGTCTTCTTGACATCAATCCCAGAAGTACCCTCGAAAACTTGCACAATGGCCTTGGATCCTTTAACTTCCAAAACCTGACCCTGTCTGATGGTCCCGTCTGGCAACGTCAAGTTGACAATCTCATTGTAACGGGGGAACTTCACGTTGTCCAAAATAACCAAAGGTCCATTGACACCTCCAACAGTGTTGTAATTGACTCTTGGCTTGATCTTGAATCCCTCCGTGACGGCCTTCTTGTTCAACTCGAACAATTCCTTATCAGAGAGTGACATTATTGATTGATTGGTTGGTGGGCAAAACGTTGATAGTTTACTTGTTTTTTTTTCTAAAGGGGTTGCTTGAATTGAAAAAAGTCGAAATTAATTAGGGCTGAAATGTACGCGGGTGCTGGAAAGTACCTGCATATCTTGAGATAAGCTTATCCAATGAGTAGAGAGCAGAGGAGTGGCGAAACTGATGCTGGGAGATGTTGTGGTAATTCTTCCATGTAGAATTGAATCTATTGAGTAACTAAAATGAGTGGATTTGGGAAGGTTGGTAGTATTAGGCAGTTCAGCACTATACGTGTATCTGATAATTGGAGATGATGTAAACTGAAAAACCATCCGGATGATCATTCTCCACAAAATGAACTACTAAAGTGGTTCACTAACTGGATGGATTCTTTCTACGAAGCACTTGCAATAGGTTACTGTTTTCAACTAATAAAGAAAGAAATGAAGATTATACTTTAATGGCATGGAATTTAAGTACATCCAGTGTATTCATTAAATATCTATAAATGGTCAATCATATTCCTGTATGGCCACACCGCCCCAATATGAATGAGTGGGGTGTGATGCTCAAATAGTAGTTTCCAGTCACATTACTGTTTCAGTTCCACGTTCATCATACTCTTCCACCTCCCTAAGCTTGTGCCCTGATGCAAATATATGTTCTATGCATATGGATATGGCAGATGCAGTTGCGGCTGAACAATTTCTGACTATGATTTTAGTCCTATTTTCAAACCATGGCACGCTTTACCTGTACACCAGTTTAACAAAGAGAATGACATGTAGTCCCACTAACCTGCTGCCTCTTCTAACTAAAGATTCTTTCCAACCACATCCCAATCGTCAAACTTGAATTTCACTTGATTTTCAATCAAAGAACTCACGTTCAAGTCCTTAAGTGACGATGGAACCAGCATCTCCACATGGATTAACCTTCGGTACACCTGTTCCATTAACAGTTTGAGATTATCTTCAGTGTACGCTACCATAGACGAGCTCTGCTTCACCTCCAACTTGTACAACCGGTTAAGAATACCATCAAAGTCGTAAAATATATCTGCATCATATTCGTCTTGGTTCAACACAAAGAAAAGCTTGAAGTTGACAAGAATTTTGACTATGATAAGCAAGAACTTGAGAAACTCTTTTATTGAGAGCTTGTTGAAAGGTTTGTTTATAATTTTGTGTGGGATTATCACCATCTTCTTATTGGTGGGTTGTGCTTCTGGTATCTGTGCCTGGGGTATGGGAGTGAGGGGAGACACCAGTCTGACGATACCAGGTTCATGCGATTCTGCCTTTATCAATGAGGCTCTCCTTTGGTTGTTGATTGTCTTTGAGCTTAGTGGAAGTTTAATAGTGTTACCCAACTTAATGATACGCTCGTTATCAACAGACTGAACACACTCAGACGCTTGGTTGTTCTCCTCATCGTCCTCATCGTCTCTTTTGCCAACCAACTTTAACTCCTTTTCCTTGATTAAGTTGAAAAACTCGTGATTGGGTAGTAAATGAGTCAACTCAGTCAAGTACGGGAACTTGATATTGAATATCTTATGCAATTGAGCTTGTAGCGTGATCATGTTCTCCAAAAACTGGTTGATCAGCGTCACGCTTGTAGTGAGGAACTTGCTTAAAGGTACTATGGGTTGACTGTAGAAAAGTAGTTGCCTACCTTGCATTGCGAATGTTAATTCTTTTAGAATTGACAAGTGCTTCAGTTTGAGTTTGAGAGAATGCAGTTGGATCTGGTCAATCTTGAACAGCTTCAACTCGTTCAAGTGCGTGAATACCTTTTCATTCGCTTCAGAATACTTGTCCATAAGCTGCTGTTCATTCTCACTAATGCCATCTTGCATTGCCAGTAATTTCTGCTTAAGATTTGCAGTCTCTGTCAAGAGTCTCTCATTCCTGGTTACCACAACCAGAGTCAACTTGTTGAGCGAGTTGATCTTTATCTTGTGGTTGAGAATTTGTAGCTTGGTCAATTGTATAGCCAAAGCTTCCACCGAATTGTATGAAGAGTTGGGGATTTCGGGGTGTAGTCCCCTTATCAGGTCTTTGTTCACAGGCTGGGAAGCATGAAGGTCATCACACACCGCAAAGATGTTATTGATTCGTTCCTTGCACAACTGATTCACCAAATCATTATTTCGCACAAGACCCTGTAGTCTAGTCAACTCCTCCTGAGTGTCAAGGGCCATCTGGAAGTTATGCTTTGCCTCCCTCTAACTACCCCAAAAGTCGTGATTTAAAACCAACTTTGAGCGCGACATGTCGTCTTGGCTTCCACCCGCACCGCAATACTGATTCAGTCCGACTTTTATTTCCCAAAACATCATCACATAGCAAGCAATGGCACACTTACTCAAGAAGCTGTCGCTGACCACACGAGATGTCGAGTCTCCTTCGAATGATGAGCTGCCTGTGAGGATCGCACTATTGGGAGACTCGAAGGTAGGGAAAACTTGCATTGTATCTAAGTTAGTCTACAACATCTTTCGCGATACTTATTATCCTACAAACCTGATAACCACGTTGTTGTTTAACTACCAACCTCAAGATCGCTTGAGTAGAGTCGTTCTTGACGAACGTAATGTATCTCAGGAGGTTCTTGTGAACAAAAAAATAGCATTGAGTCCTGTTTTATATCAGCCACTCACACAATCACCACCACATGCACAGCCGTCTGCTCAGACAGCAGTGGCTCCTAAATCCCCAGACGAGGTCGTCATAAGTGGTAAGAATGAATATTATAAATCTTACAACTTCAAAACAGAGCTACTTGAAGAGGAATATGTGCCCCCTCACGTTTCTCCTATCATCGTTGAGTTAATAGACACACCAGGTTTCCAACCAAGTCAGATTGTCCCATTTTTAGAGACATCTCTTTATGTTAAATTGGGTAAGGAAGTATTAAGGAACTTGGCCAACGAACCTCGGAAACCTGTGCTGACGAAACCATTGTTGGTGGCCAGTGGAGCCAGTGCCATGAATGGTAATATAGATGGGTACTTTTTTGTTTATTCCCTGGTGCCTTCATACAACCCTCCAGCATACAATGACATATTAGACAGCATAGACACTCCACCAACTTCCACTCTGGCAGCCAACTTACCTCTGGACGTGACTGGCGACTCGTTCAACCTTCTCGCTATCATGAAACAAGCCTTGGATGAGGCATGGCGAGAATACAACACATTCAAGTGTCGATGGGAGAAAGGAAAAGAACATGACATCTTCTCCATCAAAAGCGCACTCAAGAATATGTGGCAACTCGATAATACAGCTGAATTGGACAAGTTGAGGAATGAAATCAGAGGGACAACATTGTTGGAGAATCCAACAGACCCTGCTGACGTGAATTGTCCGCCACCAATTTGGCTTATTTGCACTAACGTCAATAGCAAGTTGAGTTCCCCAAAGTTTGTTGAGAATGGTGTCAAGTTGGCCAAGTTCTGGAATTGCGGATTCTTAGCATTGGATACCACTGATGAGGATGTCAACGTTGCATTAGCAGTTATGATCAAGGAGATCGTTGGAAGGAAGAAGTTGCAAAAGAAGAAGAAGTAGAACCGAAATAGAGTAGAAGTACGGTATATATATTTAGATTTTTATGAATAATGTGCAAAGAATGAGTCGACAATAATTGATCGACGACGAATGAAAATCAGAGATAAGAAGATCCGAGAATTCCTAACTTCTCCTACAGTGTAATGTGATACTAAAACATTCATAGCAAAATAAAAGGATCTGACAAGTTCGGTTGAACATAACCAGATAATTCAATTGATGACTTTTAAATCTTATAGGAGGCCAGGGACCAAACGGTTGAGGATTTCACCTGTCAACTCTATATTTCAATCTATCGACTCTAAGCTTGCAAGGTACACTGGATACAAAAAAGCAAGAGGTCAAATCCTCGCAAGTAGTTGGTAATTCCACATGATGTCTATTGTTCGGTCACAAAGAAAACACAAAGCCCCACCTTTATGGAAGATCATTGACAGCAACAATCTAGAACAAGGGCTAGTTCACAGGAGCGTAGGCAACGCCCAATTCGGAGTCACCTTGGCCAAAGTACAAAAGCCACTGGCCCTTAAATTGGACAATTCCTTCACAGAAGACGACTTTGTTGACTTGGCCTACAATTTCATTATTTTGCTGCGGCGACATGAAGGGCCGTTCGAGCCGGGCCAATGGTCCGCCTCTAATGTTGTCGTAGTCAATCAACATTTGGCCAATGGAGTAGGTATCCTTGGGAACGTCGTAACCTCCGGAGGTACTTGCGTTGTAGATAAAGATCCATTGGTTTCGCTTGTTATCCATTTTGATGGGTGCAGGGCCCGACTCAATAAGCTTGTTTTCCCAGTGGTTTT
This sequence comes from Kodamaea neixiangensis, assembly GCA_030565385.1. Classification (NCBI taxonomy): domain Eukaryota; kingdom Fungi; phylum Ascomycota; class Pichiomycetes; order Serinales; family Debaryomycetaceae; genus Kodamaea; species Kodamaea neixiangensis. The sequence continues at coordinate 252,226 of JAJMBT010000023.1, read as the reverse complement.
TGGGGTCTGTGAACCTGCTACTGTTGTAGTCACCCGTGACCTTCCAGTTGACCAAGTCGTCGGAGACTGCCAAGTGTAGGTGGGAATCTCCAAAGATCATGTAATAGTTTCCATCCTTGTTTCTTTCAGTGAAAACTGCGCCCGATTTCAGCCAGTTGTATCGAATGACAGGTTCGCTACCCCAGGAAATAGCAAGATCTCTCCAGTCTCCTGGGATGAACGAGGGGTACTTTGTCCAGTGGAACAAGTCCTCCAGGGTAGCAACACACAACCGAGCGGTTCCCAAGTCGTAGGCAGTGTACGTGACGATAAACAATTTGGTCAATGGATCTCTAACAATCCGGGGATCTTCTAAACCTCCTCCCTTCTCCCAAGGTTCTGTCGCCTTCAAGATAGGCTTGTCATGCTTCTTGAAGCTGTAGCCATCGTGCGACCAAGCAAGCCCAATAGAAGACTCCTTGGCCTTGTTCTGAGCACGATACAACATGAAAACCTTGTCATCAATCACAATTGCTGTGGCATTGTACAAGTACCCACTTTCAAAGTCCCACTCCGGATTAGGCTTCAAAATAGGGTTGTTCTTGTACCTTGTGAAAGGTCCAAGAGGGAACAGCTTTGGTGCACGGTAGTTCTTGTCGCCGTCCTTGGAATCACGATTGATAATGGGAAGTAACATACTGAGGGTGCAAAGGTATAAGTACTGGTAAATTAAAACGTGGGGAAATGTCGCACAAAGGTTTATCAATGTCGCACTCTGAAGTCGTACAATCACTTCCTAAAAATTGTTGAACAAACCAAAAAAAAAGCCCACTTAAAGAAAGGAGTCATAAGTACCACTCAATTGAAATTACTCTGTAGGAGTTTGAGTTGGTTCGATTGTTTCCTAGATTATTGCATCTGATTATACTACTGCTAGCCGGTGAATTGAACGGCATATACACCAAGAAGACTCGGAAATAACGAGTTTAAATTAATTGTTTTGAGAGAGAGTCTAGGGGAAGGCAGATTTAAGGAAACACTGATAGAGCACAGATACTGAGAGATGGGGCAATTATTATCGCATCCGGTCGAGGATAAGACTATAGATTACAAGACGTATCAAACCTTGTCATATTGCGTTGGTACAATGCAAGGGTACCGTATGACTATGGAGGATGCACACGATGTTAAGATAAACGAGGACGAGACCTTGGCAGTGTTCGGGGTTTTCGATGGGCATGGAGGAACACAGTGTCTGGAGTACCTTAGTGAACACTTACCAAAGTATATATTTCGACTGCTTATTGGCCAACAATTGCTGTTGAAGCAGTATATGACGACAATCAAAAATGCGTTCTTTAAAGTGGACCACGACTTGTCGGCGTTGCCGAACCTAATCAACTGTGGGTCGACGGGAATTGTCGCCGCGATCATACGGGGACGTTTTATAGTTGTGGCCAATACGGGAGACTCGAGATGCATACTTTCTATTGATGGCAAGCCAAAGACATTATCCTACGACCACAAGCCCGTGCTCATGAACGAACGCATTCGTATCGAGAACAGCAACGGGTACGTGTCCAACAACCGGATCAACGAGATTTTAGCACTTTCGCGTGCCTTTGGAGACTTCAAGTTCAAGTCGCCGTACATGAGCAACACCAAAAACAAGTACATTATACAGAACCAACAACACCAGATGCATCAAAAACGTGCGAAGGAGAATGAGAAGAACGAAGATTATAGACCCCCAGTGCCTCCCAAGCCATACGGACCCCTTCACGGACAGCCACTTGGGCTGCCTCCGGTGCCGGGGTCGATACCAACAGCCCCACCTTCAAAAACACCCAAGTCGGCATTGATCCACTTGCCACCTGAATTGTTCCAGGTGACGGTAGAACCAGACTTCTTGGTGTACGATCTTGCCTCGGAGTACACACCTGAGCCAGAGTTTATTTGTATAGCGTGCGACGGAATTTGGGACTGCTACTCGAACCACAAATTAGTGACGACCGTAAAGGAGATGTTGGGATTGGGATGGAAGATTAATAAGATTGTCGAGTTTATTCTCCACGACTGTTTGCTTATGGCAAACAATGTGACGGGAATTGGCTTCGACAATATGACGCTTTTTATTATAGCAGTGCATCCAACTTGCAGTATTGAGGAATGGTATGAGAAGATGAAGAAGTCGAAACGATCGAACAGTGATTGAGTAGAGAATGTGAGCGAGTGAGCAAGTAATAGTCATGAGATTAATAAAGTCATTAATATTAGTGGATTCCAATGGTATTGGAGTGTAGACACGGAGGAGGAGGATTTGATTGTCAAGTTAAATCCGGTGAGATCACAGTAAATTTTGTTATCAGAATATTAAAGCGAGGTTGCTATTACAGATTGAGTTTGTCGTGTTTCTAGATCCGACAGAGGAGTCAATTACCTGGACAATTGTAATAGAATGCAGGGGGAATGATTTCATTTAAGGTTTAGTGGAGAATCACGAAGGAGATAGAAAGTGGTTAGAGTTTTGGAGAAAAGATTATTAGATATATGTGATTGGTGGAAATAATGAACCGATTGAGAAATTCGGATTCTTCATAGTGCTCAGCCCTAGGAGAATCAGGAGAATAAAAGTATGAAGGTAAGGTGAGCACTTCCAGTTTACCAATCACTACAATTAGATCAAAGTAACTGGAGAGCTGAATCATCCGGGGTTGTTTTCTGTTGTATCTCAACCCTCCTTCAATCCATAACTAAGAAATAAATCAACCTTAATTTAATGAAGAATGCTTCAATGACCTCCAGTCGTCGTCAACTCTCACCAATTCTCACCAACCCTCTACCGTCTTGTCCAACTTCCCCCAGACCATCTCTCTCATACCACCATACCCTCACGTACACCGTCGCTCGCCTCTCCTGGCCTCCCCACGCCTCTCCACACTCAAGTCTTCTGGAACTCGATTTGCAACCAAACCTGCATACACCCGAAGGAGCCAACATGTAAACAAAATCCATACCATAAATAAAAAACATCTGATCATCTTCACCAGTCTCACCACCCATCAGTCGCTAAGCAGGCTTGAGAAACAATACATAACGCACGGGATATCCACAGGCGTTCGAGTGACTTCTTCTCCCACCGCATATTCTTTTAATTTTGATCAATTTCCAGTTGACCAGGGAACGCACGACTGTTCGATATCATCAGCGCCAAAACCGGAAACACAGGTTCCCAGATAACTCCACCCCGGAAAGAAGAAGATTGCAGGAAATAGAGGCAGTCGACAAACACATCCCGGCAGTGCCCATACCAAGTAACCAGACGATTCCAGCTCCTAACGCCGGCTATTTCAAGTGCAAGGAGGCCTCCTGTGGAAAAATTCTGGCATCGCAAATCTCACAAACACAAACAAAAAGGAGAGACAGCAGCAGTCATGAGTGAGGTTGAAACGTACGAGGACCCCATAATACGGTTGATCCAGGACCCCAACTTGAACCGTGACAAGGCGAAGACGTCTCAGTTGGTCAAGCTCATTGGAGGGTTTCCCTTGACGGAACGCAAGGTGAGCAAGTTGTGTCTGTCTAGTTTGAGCATATTGCAGACCTTGGAGAAGTTCAAGCTCACTTTCAAGAGCTGGGAGTTCTTATCGTTGGACTACAACAGCGACACGCATTTCCAGCAGGCTGAAGAAGGGGGTGATGCCAGTATCAAGTCGTTCAACAATAGTATTGCGGCCAAAGTGTTGGTGACATGTACCGAGCTCAACGTGAAGGTGAGCAGGGTATCGATAGACCTTGACCATATCACGAAATCCTCGAGGACGCTCACGCCGATCGAGTACATTTCCGACAGCGGCACATTGTTGACGTCGCTCTTGTTGCGCAGCATCAAGTTGAAGAACGAGGTGGCCGACTTGTTGACTGTAGCATACCTGAAAGCTAAGTTGATTACAATTGGCAAAGAGTTGGAAGTGATGTTGGCCGAACAAGATGACGATGACGAAGATGGCGACAGCGTGACTGTGCTAACGTACAAGACATTTATTGTGAACTTGCTCAAACAATTGAACACTTCGATAGACAATGAGGACAACGAGGCAAAGTATGAGTGCTTGGCGGTGATCAATGACATGGAAAAGATGTTTGAAGCGTTCAAGTTGGAACGGGCCAGAGAAATGGCACAGAGCTTTATGGGTTCTGAAAGCTTTTCAAAGCCCGAAGACAAGAATGAAACTAAACAAACTAGCGATGATAAAGAGCTCCCTAAACCTACTGTGAATACAGAATTACCCAAGGGAGTAACACTAGCCTCATCGCCACCATCGCTTGCAAAGGTTGACGAAAACCAGCACACCGATGACAGCGAACTCCCCAAACCAAACTTGGATGAAGAGTACGTAGACTTGGGAACACCACAGACAAAACAGATTCCAACCTCGAGGGGACACCGCCGCATCAATTCCTCACGGATTCACAGTCCAAGACATAATACCCCAATGACATACGGCGACGAGGACGACTACGACTACCTGGACTCAGAGTACGGATCGAACCTGCTCTACCTGTCACTGATGTCACATCACGGCGCAATGGTTCACTCCATCACGAAACCATCTCCTAACCACGAATCACCAACCAACAAATTGCATAGGAAAGACTCGATTTCGTCACTTTCGACGTCAACCCTCTTTCAAAAAACCACCATCTCAGAAGAATTGCCTTTCTTAATGACGGCGTTCAGCTCTGCACGTAACTTTGAAGAGGATATCAACCATTTTAAAGAGGAGGAACAAAAGGCTAACCCAAGACCAGTCAAAAAGACGAAGGAAAAAGCCAAGTCAAAGGAAGAGGACACTAAAAAGGAAAAACACTTTTACTCGCACAAGTCACATTTACCAGAATCCTCTCTCTACCTGGAATCGACGATTTTGCAAAAACCAAACACCAATACGGCTGCATCGTATTTGTATTCAAACAACTCGCTCTTGTCGAAACTAGGGATTAAACCACAAGTGATATCGACAGAATTGCCCACCAAAGAGTTGGGTATATCAGGAAAGACAAACTTAGCATTGCCACTGCCGGCTAAGAAACTTTACATCAAGCTGACGGAAGAAGACAAGGAAAACAAGAAAGAAAGCCATCTTTTGACGAAAGCTAACCTAGAATCACACAACATTACTTTGACTGATCTTGTTGATTAGTTGGGTTCTACTGCATTTTTCATCTATTGTAATATTATTTCTTCTTTAGAATCCACTACGGACTGACAGCCGAGTGTCAATGTATATTTTGTAGTGACTTAACGTGTAGTATGCCAGTATCCAATTATTCAAGCGTTTGGGTTTAAATTCATATTCTATTTGTACTCTAGTTTTCCTTTACCGGCTTCTCGTTCACCTTTAACTTAGAATTGTGTGGTTCACATTTGTAAAGTTCTTTCACAAACGATTCACCCCAGAAGGCGGAAGTATACTTTGAAATGTAAGTGAACAACTTGTTGAAGTTGAATTCTTTCTTTTCTGTTGGTAAAGTCAAGCTCTCCTTGATTGCCTGACTCAATTCTTCAGTATTCCAAGGGTTCACTACCAATGCTCCATTAAGTGACTGGGCCGCACCTGCAAACTCTGACAAGACAAGAGCACCTTTGTTTTCTTGTTGGCAGGCAATGTACTCGTACGACACCAAGTTCATTCCATCTCTGGTCGAACTGACTAGACACACGTCCGAAATGTGGTACAAGCTGATCAACTCATCAAAGGGTATAGACCTGTGCAAATAGTGTATAGGGACAAATTCCACAGTGCCGAACTTTCCGTTGATTCTACCCACCAATTCGTTAACTATAGCTCTAAGCGACTGATATTCTTCAACGTCGCCACGCAGGGGAACGGCAACCTGCACCAATATCACCTTTCCAATCCATTCTGGGTTTTCTGTGAGGAAGATTTCAAAAGCGTGCAATTTTTGGGGCACTCCCTTGATGTAGTCTAATCTGTCGACACCCACAAGCACCTTGGTGTCGCCAAACTTCGACTTCAACTGCTTTATTCTGTCTATCACGGGTTGCTTAGTTAAGCCTTCTGTAAAGTGGTCGACGTCGATTCCAATTGGGAATGCCCCTATACTGATGGATCTCCCTTCGTACTGAATTCCGTTAGGCAAGGTTGCAACATTAGTTACTATTCTCGATACAGAAGACAAAAAGTGTCTAGCGTAGTCATAGGTGTGGAATCCAATCAAGTCACAACTCAACACACCTACAAGAATCTCCTTTCTCACAGGCAAGATTCTGTAGATCTCCGACGAGGGGAACGGTGTGTGTAAGAAGAAGCCAATCTTGACATTCTTCTTGGAGTCGCCAATGTACTCGCGCAACATCTGGGGAAGTAACATCAAGTGGTAGTCGTGAACCCAAACCATATCGTTATCCTCCACCTGCTCTGCGATCTTGAGGGCGAATTGCCGATTGGCTTCGATGTAAGCTGCCCAGGCATTCTCGTCAAAGTTCATTTCACCGGGATGGTAGTGGAACAAAGGCCACAAGATACTGTTCAGAAACCCATTATAGTGCAAATCAGCAATGGTATCACTCAAAAAGATGGCTGTGCACTTGAACTTGTCCATCAAATCCTTGTTGACCATGTCCTGTTCGTCCTGAGGCAACTCCAATCCAGGCCATCCCAACCACTGAAACTCCGTCGTTTTTTTCAAGCCTTGCAATGCTGTGACAAGTCCTCCTGAGGACATGGAGTAGTCATAGGAGCCATCGGGCGATCGTTTGATGGTGACGGGTAAACGGTTGGAAACAACCAACACCTTTCCTCCGGGTTTAGTCATTGTTTGCTGTCTCGGTTTCTCTGGCTTCGGTTGGTAGAGATAGAAGTTTTTCGGTATCGAAATTGCGAACGTCAGTCCACGAAAGATTCCGCGAATCGTTCAATACTGCTACGGAATTTCTAATACTAAAAATGACTATAATGATTTTAGTAAAACCAAGTGTCAGCCACCAAGTGCAAGTACCTTTGAAGTTTTGGTACCGGATGTGGATTTCTATCTTAATGATAGTTGAAACCGTTGAAAAGTGAGAGACTAGCAGCATAATGAGTAGTTTATGCTTAGTATACACTTTAAGGAACCGTTGAATTTAGAATGGAAGGCATTTGTATCGGAATATACATATCTACTCACGTGTTGTGGTCCATAATATAAACCTTGCCTCACTAAGTGCAATTGAATAACTTTGGCTGCGAAAATGACCTGGAACATTTCGGAGAACAATGGAGGAAGACTTCCAGATTATTATTCATAAGGATATTCTGGTTTAGAGGAAGTTGGGCTTGATTTCAGGTGTTGGAGTGAATAACAAGTAGAGGAGTTACATTGAAGTGCTCAAGGTTGTGAACGTTCAAGTCGAGATGTAGTGATGTGTGTAAATTCTTGATAACAATAGATTGAAATGGAAAGGCTCGAAACACATCCTGAAGATCTGGACATCCTGAACTACAACATCGTGTTGCAAGATGTCTTCGAAAACTACTATTCAAAAACAACTGAGCTAATCAGCAGTACGATCTATTTTAGTTGATGTCCAAACGTGTGCCAATTAATTAAGCACCACCTGTTTCTAGTGCACACTTAATACCAATTGTAACTGCAGAAACGTCAAGGCAACTCTGTGCTGAAAATATAGGTCTAGAAATGCGTTCAATTTACATGCATGACATCCAGCAAATGCATTGTACATTGGCTCTACATGCCCATGCTTTTTCCCACTTCCTGGAAGTTCTTCACAACGTCAGCACAAAGTTCAACAGGACATAAAAGTCAACCTCGATTAGGGTTTTAACTGAAAACTGTGCAATGGTAATACGTTCGACACTCAAGTACAGTTTACACGACCTTCAGTTGCATAATTATACTTCTTGCCTTCGATATCATTTCTAAATGAACCGAACTGATATTTCTCCAGTTAAGTATTCCATACCTACATCCAAATTCTCTACCAACATTAATACTCCCATCTTCCCGTCCCCACATCCTCACGCCTCTTCCACTCAGCAACCCGTCAATCCCAACCTACAACCCAATCTCCATTCCAAAGACTCAAATCCACTTCGTGAACATTCCAAACTCGGAAGTCAAGCTCGACCAAAGAAAAAAAAATAGAAATCTGATCCAGACACCGCATACTTGTAAACAACGAAACATCCAGTGTCCCACTACTCCTAGACATACAGCAGGGATCTATCTTGGAACTAATACTGAAGTCTTGTCCATAGAAGCCAAAAAGTTTCGACATGTATAATCCTTACAGCAACAGTGGCGGATTCCAACAATCTGCCAACCCTCAGCAAGCACAGGGATTGCACCACCCACAGCCTCAGCATCCTGCCTATCAGCAGAACCAACAACAGTATCAACAGAACCAGCAGCAATTCCAGCAGAACCCGCAGCAACCAGGACAACAGCAGCAGCAGTTTCAGCAGGTGCCTGGCCAGCAGTACCCAAACTTCTTCAACGACCAAGCCGCCTCGCTTGCGTCACAATTCGCAAAGAGCCAGTTTGAGTCGTCGAACCAGTACTTGCAGCAGAACTTCGGCTCCTACTTGCCTGGGGCAGGCGAATTGAAGTTCTACTTCCGTGTTAGCAACCTGTATGTGTTTAAGAAGATCTTACTCATCATATTCCCATACCACAGCAAGAACTGGAACAGAAAAGCCTTGAATGAGGTGGGTGGCGACTCCGGCCTGCCCCCTCAACTGGCTGTGCCAGGTGGGAACTCAGACAGCACCCAATTCGCTCCTCCCATCTACGATGTCAACTCGCCAGACTTGTACATCCCTCTGATGGCGTTCATCACATACATATTACTATGGGCGTCGTTCCAGGGTTTGAAGGGAGACTTCCATCCACAGGTGTTTGGGTACTTGGCATCGCAAACCTTGGCCTTCTCTTTGATCGATATCGCCATCTTCAAAGTAGGCTTGTACTTGCTTAACTGTTCGACCCAGTCGTCATTGTGGGACTTGGTGAGTTTCTCAGGCTACAAGTACGTGTCGATCATTGTTTTGTTGTGCTGGAAGCACTTCTTTGGTAACGGCTTCGTCTACTACCCATTAGTATTTGTTCTCATCATCAACTTGGCGGTTTTCTTAATGAGATCCTTGAAGTTTTTGGTGTTGCCAAACGGTGTGACTGGCACTGCTAACAGCATTACAATCAGCCAAAGAAGAATAAGAATCCAGTTTTTGTTTGTTTACTCTTTGATCGTGCAAGGTGTTATTATCTTGTACATGAGCAGATGATCACGTCACTGGTTGTTCCATAAACTGAGTTTCGTGCTGTTTCAACGATAAACAGGTGTGAACGACTTGGAGTTCAGTTGTATTTTTAATTGTGTATTTTTTGTATACTCTATCGGTCTCCTCTGAGGAGGTAGAGTGATAGGTTTCCTTGCAATAAATTGGACTTACAGTTTTGTAATTCTGATGCTGAACGAGTGAGCTTGTAAATGTAGAGTGGGATACCTTTGATTAACTTCTAGTTAGAGTCTATTATGGGAGACATAATAGTATGTGAGCTGTAGAATTGAGTTAAACGGCACAATTTAAATAACCGAGTAAACGGTGCCAATGATTATCGGAATGGGAATTAATTAACTAAGCTAAGTATTGATGAGAATTTGTGAACTTTTCATCAACTCGAGATCAAGAATGTGCTCAATTTCGAACCTTAGAGAACAGTCAAGATTGTACTATTTTGCTTTACCGAAGACATGTGATTGAAACAACGTGGCTTGAAATGCTCTCGATCAGGAAAACCTACGTCGAGTTGTGCACCACAATGGACAGCAGAATAGGTGTTCTTCTTCATTCGTATGAACGGCTGCAAATTCACAGACTCACGTGACTGGAATTTGGGTACGCGTCTGGATCCACGCGTAGATTTTTTCAATGTACAAATTGGGAAGACCAATTGAAAAGAACCACATTCACATTACAAAGAGTCGAGCATGTCTTCACGAGGTAACTTCAAGGGGTCTACCAGTGCCCGCTTTGTTAAGAACAAGACTGTGAAGTCGACATTTAGGAAGAAGGCGTCGACAGAAGAAGATGCAGAGGCGCAACTCCTTGCACAGAACCCGATGATGAATGATTCCATTCTGAGACGAGAGTTAGTGGAGAAGATTGACGCTTTGGATTCGATCATGGGGTTCGATCGGTTCGACCATGGTGAAAATGACGGAGCGAAGCCTCGGAAAGGTTGGTTGATAAACATGCATGCTACAACTGTACCTGGAGATCTGGATAGCCGAGTGTCTGGGTACTCCGCAGTCGATTATTACTTTTTGGATGAAGAAGGAGGATCGTTCAAGGCAACATACCAATTCAATCCTTACTTCTTCGTGGAAGTAATGCCTGGAACTGAACCAGAAGTGGAGGAATGGATACGTAAATTCTTGGAACAAACTAATCTCAAGTCCATCTCTCGAGAAGTAAAAGAGGACTTAGCCTTGCCAAACCACTTGGTAGGACTCCAGAAAACCTTGATTAAATTATCATTTCACAACGTTCAAGATTTACTTGGAGCCAGAAGATTGTTGAACCCAATAATAACAGACAACCTGCTGAAAAGAGACACGAGAGACGTATACCAAATGATCAACATCAGTAATTTGAGCAGCAATTACGGCACAGAAATCAACATGGATGGCGAGACAACAAACAACGCAGACCCTTCCACGTACTTGCTCGACATTAAAGAATATGACATGCCATACCACGTTAGAGTTTCGGTCGATAACGGAGTGAGAGTAGGTAAATGGTACGACGTTTACCTGAAACATTCTAACGTGACTTTAGTGGAAGACAAGGAGAAATTGGCTTTTGCCGATCCAGTTGTGCTCGCCTTCGATATCGAAACAACAAAAGCTCCTTTGAAGTTTCCCAACGCACAGTTCGATCAGATTATGATGATTTCATACATGATTGACGGAGAAGGGTTCCTCATTACCAACAGAGACATCATTGCAGAAGAAATTGAAGATTTCGAATACACTCCAAAGCCTGAATACCCTGGGCTCTTCACAATTTTCAACGAACCCGACGAGAAACACGTTCTCATGAGGTTCTACGAGCATATCAGAGAAGTCAGACCCACCGTAATAGCAACTTTTAACGGTGACTTTTTCGATTGGCCTTTCGTAGAAACAAGAACTAGATTCCACGACATGGACATGTTTGATGAAATCGGGTTTGCCAAAGATAACGAGGGGGAGTACAAATCAAAATATTGTGTGCATATGGATTGTTACAGGTGGGTCAAGAGAGATTCTTACTTGCCCCAAGGTTCTCAAGGTTTAAAAGCTGTTACTACTGCAAAGTTGGGATACAACCCCACAGAATTAGACCCAGAATTAATGACACCATACGCCTACGAAAAACCACAATTGTTGTCTGAGTACTCGGTATCTGATGCAGTTGCAACCTACTATTTGTACTACAAGTATGTTCACCCTTTCATCTTCTCGTTGTGCACAATTATCCCCTTGAATCCTGACGAAGTTTTACGTAAAGGTACAGGTACCTTGTGTGAAATGTTATTGTCTGTCAAGGCCTACGAAGGTAACATTCTTTTACCAAACAAGCATAAGGAACCTATTGAAAGGTTCTACAATGGTCATTTATTAGAATCTGAAACATATGTTGGTGGCCACGTTGAGTCCTTAGAAGCCGGTGTTTTTCGTAGTGATATACCTTGCGATTTCAAAGTGGACGCTACTGCTATCGACGAACTTATTGGCAACTTGCATAACTCAATAAAATTTTGCATTGAAGTGGAAAATGGGAAGCTGGTGGATGATGTGGAGAACTACGACGAAATATACAAGCAAATTGAAGCCCAATTGCTCGAACTCAAGGCAAACCCTACAAGAACCGAAGAACCATTAATATACCATGTGGATGTTGCTTCCATGTATCCTAATATTATGACTTCGAACAGATTGCAGCCTGATTCGATGAAAACGGAAGAAGACTGCGCATCTTGTGATTTTAACAGACCAGGTAAGACTTGTGACCGTAGGTTGCCCTGGTCTTGGAGAGGTGAGTTCTTTCCAGCTCAGCTGAATGACTACGGTATGATTAAAAGAGCACTACAAAGTGAAACTTTTCCAAACCCAAGGAGTTGGCTTCCACCAAGAACCTTTGACCAGTTACCATACTCTGAGCAAGCTGCTTTAATCAAGAAAAGATTGAGCGAGTACAGTAAAAAAGTGTACCACAGATTGAAACAATCTGAGGTCGTTACTCGTGAAGCGATTATTTGCCAACGTGAGAATCCCTTCTACGTTGACACAGTCAGATCTTTCAGAGATCGTCGTTATGAATTCAAAGGTTTGGCCAAAGAGTGGAAGGGAAAAGTTGGCAAAATCGACAAGAATGACACTATTGCCAAAGACGACGCTAAAAAGATGGTTGTTCTTTATGACTCGTTGCAATTAGCTCACAAGGTTATTTTGAACTCATTCTATGGTTACGTGATGAGAAAGGGTTCTCGTTGGTATTCTATGGAAATGGCTGGTGTTACTTGTCTTACAGGCGCGCATATCATTCAAATGGCTAGAAAGTTAGTCGAAAGAATAGGAAGGCCTTTGGAGTTGGACACAGATGGTATTTGGTGTATTTTGCCCAAGACATTCCCGGAAAACTTCAATTTGAAGTTGAAGAATGGCAAGAAGATCTTTTTGGAGTATCCTTGCTCTATGCTTAATTATTTGGTGCACCAAGAATTCACAAATCACCAGTACCAAACTTTGGATAATCCTGACACTTTCAAATATAAAACGAGATCTGAAAATTCCATTTTCTTTGAAGTGGATGGGCCCTACAAGGCTATGGTCTTACCGACTTCCTTGGAGGAGGGAAAGAACTTGAAAAAGAGATATGCTGTGTTCAACCATGATGGGTCACTTGCAGAGTTGAAAGGTTTCGAATTGAAGAGACGTGGTGAATTGGGGTTGATTAAAACATTTCAATCGGATATTTTCAAGTTATTTTTGGAGGGGAACACTTTGGAAACCTGTTATGCAGCTGTTGCAAAGGTTGCCAACAATTGGTTAGACGTCTTAACAACCAAAGGTGGCTCTCTTGGAGACGACGACTTAATTGAACTTCTTTCAGAAAACAGAAGCATGTCGAAGGCTTTAATAGAATACGAAGGTCAAAAGTCTTCTCCAATTACAACTGCGAAAAGATTGGGTGAGTTTTTGGGAGAAGAGATGGTTAAGGACGCAGGTTTGGCTACAAAATATATTATCAGTGCTAAACCAATTGGTTCTCCTATCACAGAAAGAGCAGTACCAGTGTCAATTTTCTCATCTGACAAGAAAGAACTCTTCTTAAGAAAATGGCTCAAGGATCCATCGTTGGACAAGTTTAGTGTTCGTGAAATCATTGACTGGGACTACTATTCTGAGCGTTTGGCATCTGTGGTCCAGAAGATTATTTCTATTCCTGCTGCTTTGCAGAAGGTGAAAAACCCTGTTCCTCGGGTCCCTCATCCAGATTGGCTTAAAAGACAGATTCAAATCTTAGATGACACTAAGCAGCAGTCTTCGATTTCGACCTTCTTTGGAAAATCAACCAAAGAAGAAGAGCTGAAGAAGACTGCAAAAGCAATCAAAGACATTGAAGATTTTGGTGATTTAGACACGGAAGGTGCACCAAGAGGAAGAGTGAGCAAAGTTACTTCAAGAAAGAGAAAAGGTTTGAGGGTTGCAGCTGAACAAGTCCAAGAAGAAGAAGCGAACAATGCTATTTTGAATGGACCATGCCCGTCTATGACAGAAGACTATACTGGTTTCTTGCTATACCAAAAAGCCAAATGGAAGCTCCAATCAAAGAATAGGGCCAATAGAATGAAATTGTTTGGTTCCAATTCAGAGACTTCAAGCAGAAGTACAGTTGGAGGTATTCTTCGAAAGCAAGCAGAGAATGTTGCTGGAACAGATTGGGAAATATTACAGTATAAGTTGGACCCAACCAAGCCAGGAGATCTCAAAGTGCATGCTCTGATTGGAGGTAAAGTTCACAGCTTCACATTCCGTATTCCTAAGAAGATTTTTGCAGCATTCAAGGCGAAAATTTCTCCTAGAGCCAGTATAAATGGTTGCGAAATTGAGAAATCGAGTGCTGTTTTGCCAAATGGGCACGACGGGTCCAACTTGTATAAGTTGACTATGCCTGAGTCAGTATACAACGATGAAATAACTAATTTCGAAAGCATTTTGCAAGATTCTAACTTGCTTGGTTTGTATGAAACTCAGATCGGGCCTATCGAAAGAGCTATCATAGACATGGGAAATATGGTGAGATTTGACGATACTAGGGTTGGTGCCTTAGGCAGAGGGCTTAAAAATGGTTTCACACCCAAAGAGTTAATAAAGGTGGAGAAGAAAGACTATTTGAAAAGGTTTGACATGAAGATAATGTATTTGCTCCATGTTGTGACCAATGGATATGAATTTTTCACCGTCTTCACTTCATGGGATAACCAAACTCACATGTTTATCTTGAAGCCTTCTAGCAATGCCCAAGAGTTGCCTTCTAACTTGAGTAAAATTTACAAGGAAATTTACGAGCTCAAGAAGGAGAAAGTGAGTAAGTTATTCAGGATTATTGACTATCCCGAAGAAATGAACTTTGAAACCACCTATTTCAGTTCCAAGCCTAAGTTGCTTAAGAAGCTCAATCTGACAATTAGTAAGATACATGAAAGCAGAAGCAATGTTTTGTTTGCAATCCAGTCACCATACACGAATGTTATTTTGAATGGAATGCCTGCAACAGCAGACTTACCAACAGTTAAAATGAATATCAACGAGTTTTCATTACCTGCGGTGGGTTGGCAATCTTTGATTTCCAAAAGAGTTATTAACCATTACTTTGTGTTGGCGTCTTGGATCAAGAATTTGATCTCATTGTCACAGTATGGTAATGTTCCATTATGTAATTTGCAGATAGAAAATGTCGAATACTTGATAGACATTGAATACGCTAGAAGATTATCTTCCAACAACATAGTGCTTTGGTGGTCAGGAAACCCACTTCCAGATCACGGTGGGTTTGAAATGGACAGGGCAATCGATTTCGAAAATCTTGAATTTCCAACAATCAATAACCCTGAAGTATACGAGTCTGCATGTTTAGAAGTTGAAATTGGTACCTTAACAATTAACAGTATTTTGACAAGTTCATTGATCAACGAAGCTGAAGGTACAGATTTAGCTGACGACATGGTTCAATTTGATGTCAACAATGGTGCATCCACAATGGCTGAGGATTCATTCTCATCTCCTGCATTGAACATCTTGAGATCCATGGTCAAAGACTGGTGGGATGA
Organism: Kodamaea neixiangensis; assembly: GCA_030565385.1. Lineage (NCBI taxonomy): Eukaryota > Fungi > Ascomycota > Pichiomycetes > Serinales > Debaryomycetaceae > Kodamaea > Kodamaea neixiangensis. Next base: position 236,842 of record JAJMBT010000023.1, on the reverse strand, counting down.
TGCTTTAAAAAGCAATATCAATGCTGATTCGATGATGAATAACTTGGTTACATGGGTTCAGAGAAAGGAATCAAACCTTTACGATTTTTCTTTGCACTATCACGTTCACAACTTGGCAACCAAAGCATTGTTGCAGTTGATTGGTGAGTTCAGAAGAATGAATGCACAGGTGATTTTTGCAAACAGAAATAAAATGTTGATCCAAACTTCCAAGGTATCGGTTGAAAATTCCTACGCTTACGGTCAGTATATCTTGAAAGCAGCAAGAAGCAAACCATTGTTCAACTTTTTAGACTTGAAAATTATCAAGTATTGGGACTTGCTCGTTTGGATGGATGAATATAACTATGGCGGTAGAAGTTGTGATGAAATTACAGAGAAAGATGAACAGGATTTGGATTTGACAAACAATTGGCAAATTAAAAAGTTCTTACCCGAAATTGTGGTGAATGAGTTTGAAGACTTTCTTATTATCTTTTTAGACTCATTGACAAAGCAAAAGAACGAGATTTTGACTGGTGGCACTCAGTTTTCGACCCAAAGAGTTACTCAGATTGCACACATTTTAAGAGGTCAAAAGAAGTTGCTGTCGGGTGAGACAAATGGCACAAGCGGCGAGGAAATTAACGAGGATGATATAAAGAAGGGTGTCATAGAGAATTTTAGGAAGCACTTACACAGAACAGTGCAAAAAATGTACAAGATCCAAAACAATTCTATTATCAATCCGGACTTAGCTGAATCGTACACCTTCCCGAAGTTGCCAGGATCTCACTTGCTCATGAAGAACCCTACACTAGAATTAGTAAAGTTCTTGTGTTCAATCTTTAGTTTGTCGAAGAAGAGAATTATTGAAGTGCGCTTATTGAGAAAGGAATTGTTAAACATCTTTGACATTAAAGAGTTCAGCACTGAAGCCAACTTTAGAAACCCAAGCACTTCCTTGAAAGTCCCCCACGTCATCTGTGACTATTGTAACTATATTCGGGACATAGATTTTTGTCGTGACAACGAACAAGATATCTGGAACTGTTCTAAGTGCCACAAGGCTTACAACAAAATTGCAATTGAAGAAGAGCTTATTGCTCAGTACTACAAACTCATCACGAAGTTTTTGAACCAAGACTTCAAGTGTGTCAAATGCAACCAAATTAGGAGCAACAATATGAGTTTGTTCTGCAAATGTTCTGGAGAGTGGGTCGAAACAGTAAATCATGTGGAAGTAGAGAAGAAACTACATGTATTTTCTCGTGTTGCAGATTACTACAACTTGCAACTTATGAAGGATTTGATAGAGGAGTCTTCATACTAGGTTTAATGATAGGTAATTATAGATTTACAGTACTTGTAGGCTCCAATTAAGAGTTTGTAACGGCTGCAATAAAATGCTTAGTCATACTTTTTCATCCTATTTTGGAATGTTTGATATCAACAGACATAGAACATAAGGACATGACAGTTTCCCAAGGCTCTCTAGAGTCTCTCAAGTCTATGGTGAAGTGTCGAGACACTCAAATTGAATTGTTGAATGCGTTTGTTTCAGTGAACTCTCAGCTACTGGCAAATCTGCTCATTGTACATGGATATAAGTCTGTTGGAAAGTCTTTCACGGTTGAGAGATTCTTGAATAAGATTGGCATTAAACACACAATTATCAAATGTGACGAGTGTATCACTAGAAAGATCATGTTGCAGAGAAGTTTCAAAAGTATTAGAGCAGATAGTGGAGTTGGGGAAGACTTCAGTTATGAACAGCGATATGGGTCTTTGGGTGAGAACTTCTCCAGTTTTACAACGATGTTAGAACAGTTTGTTGAGCAAACGGGGTACAGGGAACAGCATGTGCTTGTGCTAGACAGATTTGATCAGTGCATGGAACCCACCGGAGACCTTTACCCTGCGTTTGCTAAAATCAAAGAACAAACCAATGTCCAGAACCTCACAGTGATATTTGTGATTTCCACAGACTTGCCCAAGGAAATTGTCACAATGAACCTTCCACAAGTGTTCTTTCCTAGCTACACTGAACTCGAACTCACAGAGATTTTAGAATCAACACAGTTGTGCATTTTCGGAGATGACGACTTGGATGCAAATCCACAGAGCTATGAATTCTGGAAGCAATATATAAAGATCATCATTGATCTCTTCTATGTGTATACCGGCACAGACATGAACCTCTTGATGAACATTAGTCTTCGATGCTGGGATCAATTCATAGAGCCGGTATTGCAAGGGAAATACCAGTTAATCGATTTCTTGAAGGTGTACAGAGAAAACATGTACTTGTTTCAAAATGAAAGCTTGATGAACAATTCGTCAATCAAAGAGTACCCTACAATGGAGGATGAGAAGCAAATGGAAAACGAGAGCGTACAAGACTTACCTTTTCATTCCAAATACATTTTGATTGCTTGTTATCTTGCTTCTTATTCCGAACAAAAGAACGATCTACACTACTTCTCGAAAGTGAAAGCTGTCAAGTACAAGAAGAGAGCCAATACGGAAGGGAAAAAGAAGAAGAAACTGATGAACAAAGACGATATCGACGCAAGGTTGTTGTCTCCAAACTATTTTGACTTGGAGAGAATGTTGGCAATTTTGTCAGTGATATACAGAAGTCATTCACTAACTCTAACGACAACCGAATTGAGACCATATGACGAAACCTTCGAGGACAGAAAAGAAGCAGAGAGAGCAAAATTCACATTAAGCAGGAATATCGATTTGAACAACCAATTGGCTACCTTGTTTTCATTAGGTTTGATTAGTAAATCTGCCAATTCGGATATTTTAGGTGCCAGAGTGCGTTGGAAGTGTAATTTGAATTGGAGTGCTATTGAGCTGGTAGCTGAAGAGTTGAAGTTTCCAATATTGGATTATTTGATTGATGATTAAGCTCTGGAATGAGAAGAGAATTACAGAGATTTCTAGCAGGAGCAAGTATAGACTAATTAAAATTTGGATTTCGATTGAATTGTAGTCTACAAATGCAGAATCACAAGAACACATCACTGTCTGCCTGAGAAAGTGGTTTATGGTACGTGAATGGCTAACTAGGTGTTATTGCAACTGTCAGCTCAGAATTCAATGTCAGAAACTCTCTCGAAATTTGCTTCACCAACTCTTCTCACTTGTACCCCATTCTCAAAGTATGTATTCTTCCAATGGTCCATTTCATACGCTGTGTATGGACCATTGACATCTGTTTCATTCTGCCATCGAAACTCCCAAACCTTGTCATTGTAATACAGTTCATCTTTCTCATCTTTCTCATCTTTCTCATCTTTCTCTTCTTCCTCTTCTTCCTCTTCTTCCTCTTCTTCTCGTTTCCTTTTCAAGCCATGTTTGTAATCGAGTCCACTCTCCTGAGAATACATTCTCAAGAGCTCTTCACGAGACATGTCGTAAGTCTCTGTTACTGCTTTCTCATTGATCAACAAGTCACACAACTCTGTTATTCTGAGCACCTGTTGAGTTCGTAATTGATCTACTTCTATTTTCTTACCTTTCTTGGACTTCTTCGGGTTTAGTCTTGCTAACGCTTCCATTGGAGTTTCACTAGGATCCAAGCACTCTATTAAGTCGGCTAGTAGTTTTTCAAGCGTCTCAACCTCTTTATTTTTAGACTCCTTCAATTGTTTGTCTCTCTTTTGTTGTGCAATGGCTGCTTTCCGCACATCTGCCTTTTTAAAGTCTTTGATCCATATGTCTTCATTCTGTTCTTCTTCTTCTTCATTCCGAATAAAGTTTCCGTCAACATCGAAGTTTCCATCTTCCAAGTCTTTTCTCAAATTGAATGCTTCAAACTTTGGTTCCTTCTTTTTGAGTACGTCTAAATTGTCTAGCTGCTCGACATTGGTATAATATAAGTTATCTTCCTCGTCGTCGTCCGAAGATGTTTCTTCTTTAGGTGGAAGCTCACTGGAAATGCCTTCCTGTTTTTCAAACTCATCCATGTCTAGAAGTTCAACCTTTGCGTGCTGTTTTGGTTCTGTTGGTTCAACCTCAGGTTCTTCTTTATCGCTGGAGAACATATCATCATCCTCATCTTCTTTTTCTTCTTTCTCTTTCAAGTCATCCTGGGCAGGCTTACCACTGGTATCTTCGTCTGAGTCCGAATCATAGTTCAACCTCAAGTCATTTCTATGTTTTAGTTTGAATCGTTTTGCATTTCCAAGTCCATCATTAAGCAACACACCTAGTGGTAGCTCTTCATCAGAGGACATTCTATAAGACAATTGCAATGCAAGGGGACTCTAAGTACTTCAACCCTTGAGTAGACTCGTCAATTGCTCTGGTGTTGAAGATCAATCTTAAAAGCTGATTCAAAATCGAAAAATCAAATTCGATGAGCTCAAAAGTGAAGATGACAATTGAAGAGATTGGAAGCATAGATACAGATGAGGTGCTCAACCTAGAGCAAGAGTACTACCAGAAAGGATTTGTCGAGGGTCAGAGACAAGGAATACAAGAACAGCTACTAGAAGGTAAAGAGTATGGGTATCAAACAGGGTTCCAAAGGTACTTGATTGTTGGGTATATCCAAGGATTGGTAGAGGATTGGAGAACAAACATTGCAAAGTACAGTCACATCAATGGATTTGAAAACCATATCACACAGTTGGGTGCTTACACAGACAAGATTCCAACCACCAATGAGGACTCCCTAGTAGCTGAGTTTGAAAGGAGAATCAACAAGGCAAGAAACAAGTTGAGAGTAGTCACTACAATCAGTAAGGAGAGCTGGAAAATTAACAAGTTGGATGATTTATTAAAGGAAGTGGGTGGCCAGATGAAAGTCAGCGAAGATGTGGATGATATGTGGTGATCCTCAACAAACTTAAATATTTCACTCTCTTGACCAGGGAGATCAAAATGCAAAATCAAAGTCGAGCAACTTTCTCTTTGACTCCAACTTATAACTCAATATTCCTCCCAAAGGACAGTCGTTGATTCCAGCAATCAACTGTTCTCCGCCATTTTCTATTGGGGCAAAGTTCAAGCCCGTGCATTTGCCAACAAAGTCGATAGACTGAACACGGGGTATGCTTTCCGAAGACTTTAGGTCTTCCAATTGTATGATTCCAATGTGGTCCAAAGATTCAGCCCACGAGAGGTATTCACCGGTGTTGCTAAACTTACAGTTGCGAACGGGACCCCCCAAGGGTTCTTTTGCTTTTGCTCCGAGCGAGCCACTCCAGGTGCACACTGCTGAGTCTGGGTTTCTTCTGTCCCATAGTTTAACTGTTCCGTCCTGGTTGCCTGTGGCCAAGACGTTTTGGTCGCCGGGCGACCAATCACAGCTGAAGCCGTAGTCTGTATGTCCTTTAAAGCAGAGTAATTGATTTGTATCCAAGGATTTCATTCTTCTGTCCAAGATGAACGAGTCTGCGTTGTCACCAGTAACAAACACTTCGTAGGGGGAGGTTGGGTTGATGGCCGCACAGTTGATGGCAAACTCCGAATCCATCAAGTTTGTGACGGCCTGTCTCTCTCTGATGTTGACGACTCTCAAAGACTTGTCGTTGGAGGACACTATGAGTTCGTGGTTGTATTCGTCTATAATGATGTGGTTTGTTATTCCGTCTGTGTTGGAGGTGAGGTGGTATTCTCCGAGCACGCGGTTGTTGACGGTGTCCAATAGCACGTATCCTCCTTCGAAGGTGCCACAGGCGAGGAGTGTGTTGGTGCAGCACATGGTGGATATTCTGTTGTTTGAATTTTTCACGAGTTGTCTTGAGTCGGCCAAGCAGTCCAACAGGATCAGTCCCAGGCGGGATGTATTGAGCCTGTTGACTCTGAAGTATGTGTAGACTTCTTCGCTGTCGGAAGTGTTGACGGTCTGGAGGTTGAAGTCATGGTAGTAGCTCAGAGGGTAGTATATTCCTCGTGAGATGTCCAGGCCACAGCACACCAAGTTGCGCAATTGGAAGTGGGTGATGTGGAGCTTCAACTTGCTGAAAAATCGATGGAACTTGAAGAAGTCGGTTGTGAGGCAGTGGTCGTGAGGAAGGGTTTCCTCTAGGGCTTTTATTCTCGAGTGTGGCACGTTATAGAACCACTGGTTTTTGCTGACTCTTGCCCTATCGGCGTAGAATTTCTCTCTTAGGCCGGGAGGCCATCGGATGCCCTGCAAATCTGAGCGTTCGAGCGAGGTTATCAGCGAGGGGAGTTTGTCTTCTCTGTACTTGAGAGAGTTGAGGACACTCAAGATGTCCAGTTTGGTGAGCTGCGACTGTGGGTCGTACAATAGGTTGTATAGGAAAGATAGAGATTCGGACTGGGTGAGTTCGTATTCGTGGTGGGAGAGAGAATTCTCCAGGAACGAGTCGGTTTCCAAATGCAAGTGGTCCTGGGTGGGCGACAGTAGCACCGACTCGGGTTCTGTGTTTGTATCTGCAGACTCGTTTGGTGGGCTCGTGGTGGACCCGGTTTCGAACAGGAAGTATTGGCCACGGGGGTTTCTGATGGCCCTGTCAGTCACGTTCAACTGCTCGCGTGTTAACTGTATGGCCATGGTTGTTGTTTGTGGACGGGGGTTCGGGTGCGCTATTTGGTGGAGTAGTGGATATATGATGGGTATAAGTACAGATCGTTTTTTTTGGTATCTGATTTTTTGCCAGCCGCAGGCACTGGATAGTGGCAAGAGCGATGACAGGAAAGGTGAGAGATAGAAGGAGGGTGGGTTTGGGTGTGAGGAAGGATTTGAGGAAGGGTGTGAGGGTGGTGTTTTGATTTTAGCAATGATATACGGTTGATATACGAGATGTTGGAGGGTATATGGGTTTGTGTGGATATTCTAATGTATGGAATCTGGTGATGCAAGGTGATGGAATGGGTGCAAGATTAGGTAGATTAGAATTGTTGGTGTTAAATAGTAGATGGGAGAGATGGGATGAGGTGTTAGAAGTGTATTAGCTTATAAGGTCTGTATTAACCGGTAGGGTGGTTGTAGTTTATGGTAATGGTTATGGAATGGATATGGAATGGATATGAGATATGGTGTAAATTATTGGTGCATACAAATGAAATAGTAGCCACCTTAGGTGAAGGAAATGGTCGAGGATGATGTAATTGATGGTGTAGATGTATGGTACTGTATGATGTTGTATGATGTTGTATGATATTGTATGATATTTGGTGCTATGTATTCAGATGATAGAAGAAGATCCAAAGCTGCTTGACGTCATTATTGACACATGTATGTGAGTATCGAATTTGTTTGAGGTAGCGTTAGTGAATATTAAGAAAATACGGTGTGCATAGACAGAGAGTACACAGAGAGTACGCTAAGAGTACACAGAGGGTACACTGAGAGTACATACATTCAAGTATGGAGGTGTATATGTTGAAATGTGTGTAGTCTATCATCTGTCACTCTAATGTATCCCATTTGATCGCTGGTCTTAGTTTATTTGATCTCCATATATTCCATATGCAATATTACCAGTTGAAATCAGTGCAGATCCGTCTGGCTGAACATGTGGAAACACAAGCAGTCTCATCAACACTCTACCAAAACTCTCACCAACACTCTCACCAACACTCTCACCATCTCACCAACACTCTCACCAACACTCTACCAAAACCCTCACCAACACTCTCACCAACACTCTTATACTCACTGCACCCACGTTCTCCTACCTCCAATGTGTCAGCATGTGTCAGTCAATTGTCAAGCAACCGTGTCCAACGCAATCACAGAACAATACACCGGATAAACTTTCTCAGGAACGCTATTAGCCAGACGCAATACTAATATGAATTTGCAGTTTTCGCGTGCACGGCGAATCTCAAAGCAACCCAACATATACGCACACTCTACAGGCTATCTGTACCTTATCTTTCCACGTCTATCCATGACCCACTCATCTAAATTTCTTAATCTACCCTGCAACTACCTCTACATCTCCATCGCTTCACGCTCCTCTTCACGCTCCTCCTCACGCTCCTCCTCTTCCCCCACCAAACACCATCCAACCTCACACCCCACCCCACGAGGAAATCAAAGCTGCAAACCCTGCCGCAGTTTCATCTCCACACTCGCTTGAGCAACCCACAAAGTCAACCATCATATCCTCCAGGCTGTGCAAGTCCTAGCACACGCTCAAAACAGCAAGGCCCTGTTGACAGGTAGCAAGCTAATGATCGCCAACACCCTCAAACGAGCAAAAGTAATAAATACCCAATTCCTTAAACGAAGCCACCAGAAAAAAAGCCATATAAAAAGCAGAGTCCCCGAATTTTTTTTTGAGCTTCACGAGTTTTGACAGAACACACCCTTGATTCATGTCATCTTCTCAATTGAACGCTTCTTTATTGAGGCTAAAGCTACTCGATGCGTTGCGGAGCGGCGACAATGCCAAGGTCACGTCGATAATAGATGAATTGTCCAGCACCAAGTCCACGATCCAGACCCAGGACATTGCTTTGCTCAAGCAGACGGTTTTGCACTACGCCGTGCAGGTAGCGCCACTCTCGACGTTGCAGTACTTGGTGGAGAACTTGACCAAGTACGATCTCGATATCAACTCGCAGGACCCCGAGGGCAACACGCCGTTGCACTTGGCCGCGCTATCGTCGAGGCAGGAGATTGTCAAGTACTTGCTCTCGTTGCCGCAGATCAACGACACGATTGTGAACTTGAAAAAGAAGCAGCCCGTCGAGTTGTGCCGCGACTTGAACATCGCGCAGTTGATGCAGACGGAGCGCGCCAAGTTCGTCGAGGCCCTGGCCAGCAACTTGCGCACGTACTTTAGCAACCGTGAGTTTGACAACTTGGAGAGGTTGCTCGTGCAGAACCCCCGTGCGTCCGAGTTGTTGGACATCAACGGGGCCGACCCAAGCACCGGCAACACCGTGCTCCACGAGTTCATCATGAAGGACGACCTCCAGATGTGCGACTGGATCTTGAAGCACGGCGGAGACCCATTCAAGCGCGACAAGCGCGGCAAGTTGCCCGTCGACTTGATCCACGGCAAAAACGACCCATTGAAGAAGTTGTTGAAGTTGGCCCTGAAGGACCAGAACATGATGGACCCCGTCGTGAACACCAGCAGCGCCATCAAGACAGGAAACGCACCCTCGCAAAAGGGCTACTTGAGAAAATGGACAAACTTTGCCCTGGGATACAAGTTGCGCTACTTTGTCTTGGACCAAAACGGAATCCTCTCGTACTACACCAACCAGGACGACACCAACAACGCGTGCCGAGGCTCGTTGAACTTGGGGTACGCCACCTTGCACTTGGACTCGTCGGAAAAGTTGAAGTTTGAAATTATCGGAAAGAACGGCATGAGATGGCACTTAAAGGCCAACCACCCCATCGAAACAAACAGATGGGTGTGGACGTTGCAGAACGCAATCACTATGGCCAAAGACACCATTAAGAAGAAGAGCAAGAACCCAGAGTCGAGAAAGCTGTCCGACTCGCTGAACTCGACCAACTCGAAAGAAACCGAGGGTAAGAGACACCGTTTCCACCTCCGTAGATCCAAGCACAAGAGGACTGGCAGCCTGGCGTCGCTCACCTCGGTCGGAAGCGACAACTTTATCGCTACAGACGAACTCAGCAACCCTCCTTCGAGATCAAACACATTGTCCACCAAGGCTGCTTCTAATAACCTGCCTAAGTTGGCGCAGATCAAGGAGAAGTCCAAGTCTAAATTGTTGAAGGCGGACGACGACAACGGCGCTTCTGGAGAAGCCAGCATCGCTGGACTGACATTGAGCGTGTCTGTCTCCCCGAGAGACGACGCATCAAGCCTCAACCAAGGAGCCTCGAGCTACGAGAATGACGACTACGACCTCGACGACGACGAGGACTTTGACAGCGAAGACGGGTCGGTCAACAACGACTCGGCGAAGGAAGCCTCGGCTGGAGTCGGGCCCATCAACGACCAGGTGTCAACTGTCAAGAGATCGTTGGACGTGGAGTTGGCGTCGTTGCTCGACTTGTTTCACCAAGTGGCCAACACCTCCGAGACCAAGTCCGCAGGCGGTGCAGTATCTAGAGAACAAGAGATTTGCGGTGTTGGCTTGCACACCTTGGCTGTGATCCAAGACTTGCTCACCAAGTACGACGAATTGTCGCAGGCTAAAGACGCCAAGTTGATTCGCAGATTGGAAAGACAGCTTGAAGTTAACAAGTTGTGGGAGAACTCAATCCGTCAATTGGAAGGAGAGATCAGCCAACGTGAAGCAAAGTTGGCTGAGTACGACGGAAAGAAGAAGCAGTTGAAGAAGTACCTTGTGTCAAATAAGTCGTCCGGCATGACTACCCCAGGTGGAGGCGCCTCGAACGATGATGTTCCGGGACTTGCAGAGACTTTACCGGAACGCGCAATTGACTCGGAAAGTACTGGACAACTGACTGCAAGAAGACAATCCACAATGTTGGAGGATCTCTTGAACGACACAGAGGACGAATTCTTTGATGCAGACGAGTTCACCGACGAAGAAGACGAGGTTAAGATTTTGGATAGCCCTGAGGTTGTGGTGAGTACTCCAGGCGCTACTGCTAAGAAGATTGACTTGGAGGAAGCCGTTGAGACAAAACCAGCAACCACCGCGGCGCTCGAAGAAGAGGAGAAAGACGAGGAAGAGCATACTGGTGCTGCCGATGCTACTGTTGGTGCTGGTGCTGCTGTTGGTGCTGGTGCTGCTGTTGGTGCTGGTGCTGCTGTTGGTGCTGGTGCTGCCGTTGGTGCTGCAATCGGAAAAGCAAGAACTGAGGAGTATGAGCCTTTGGCTGAAGCTTCCGAAAAAGCCGATGTACCAGAATCTGATCCTGCTCCTCCGTATGATGAACCTCACGCTGCAGAGGTGCAGCCTGAGAAGAGCGAAAAGGTTGAACCAACTGCCGAAGAGTCCTCCAAGTACAATGCTGCTCAACTCAAGGTTCAAAGGGTGCTTCAAGAAGAAGGATCCTTCTTGGGTTACGAGAACCCAGCCAGAACCAAGTTGCTGATGGACGAAGACAACAGACCTAAGGTTGGATTGTGGGGAATCTTGAAGTCGATGATTGGTAAAGACATGACCAGAATGACGTTACCAGTTTCGTTCAACGAACCAACGTCGTTGGTGCAACGTTTGGCGGAAGACATTGAGTACTCTCCATTGTTGGACACAGCTGCAGGGTACGACGACTCGACATTGCGGTTGGCCTACGTAGCTGCATTTGCAGCGTCCGAGTACTCATCAACTATTGATAGAATTGCGAAGCCATTCAACCCACTTTTGGGCGAAACTTATGAATACTCGCACCCAGCCAACAACTACAGATTGTTTGTCGAGCAGGTGAGCCACCATCCTCCTATCAGTGCATGTGCCGCGCAGTCTCCTAAGTGGGACTATTTCGGAGAAAATGCCGTGGACTCGCAGTTCAAGGGTAGATCGTTTGACTTCAAACACTTGGGAAAGATGTTCTGTGTAGTCAGACCGGACAATGGAGTGATAAACACCAAGGGTGAGAAGGTTGAATCCGAGTTGTACAGTTGGAAGAAGGTGAACACCTCTGTTGTGGGTATTATTATTGGTAACCCCACCGTGGACAACTACGGTAAGATGGAGGTGAAGAACCATACGACTGGAGACATTATTACCGTGGACTTGAAGCAAAGAGGATGGAGGGCGTCGAGTGCGTACCAATTGTCTGGTCAGTGCTTGGACAAGAAGGGCAAACCACAATGGGCAATCGGAGGACACTGGAACAGCAAGATTTTTGCAAAGAAGATATTGGGCAGTTCTGCTACACCTGAGAACTTAGCCGAAGATAGCAAGGTCTCGAGCGACCCATTCAGTGGGCAAAAGTTTTTGCTTTGGCAAGTGACGAAACGGCCTAAGGTTCCATTCAACTTGACTGCGTTTGCGGTGACGTTGAACGGCTTGGACAAGGGATTGAAGCCTTGGATTGCCCCAACCGACACCAGATTGAGACCTGATCAACGTGCTATGGAGGAAGGACGCTACGACGAAGCGTCTGACGAGAAGCACCGTGTGGAAGAGAAGCAGCGTGCTGCACGTAAGACCAGAGAACAGAAGAAGATAACGTACAAACCAAACTGGTTTGTGAAGGATGTGCATCCTGTCACCGGAGACGCTTTCTGGGAATTCAAGGGAGAGTACTGGAGGGAGAGAAAGGATGGAAAGTTGGCTGGTACTGGCGATATATTTTAGTAGAGGTTTAGATATTTAGAGCTCCGCGATGGACAGGAGGAAGCAATGAACGAGTATATTTTATGAGAAATCAGATATAGTATAATGGATATGATGTGCAGTAATTGAGAATCAGAAGTATTCATGTCTGTGTTACAGTAATTGTTATGGTCCACGTTCAATTGGCATCATTGCTGTATTCCACTTATTGTTCTTTGTCCATCTCATCAAACTCATCGTGGGGAAATTTTCAGGCATCGCAAAATTTAAAGAAGCGTTTCGTAGAACTCAGGCAGGATGGGGAAACGGAAGCTGAATGCTGTGAACGCAGCCCGTGAGTTGGAGTCTATGGTTTCACCCATATTGGAAGTCCAGTATCAAGATCCTTTGTTTTCAGCAGCTGCACATCCCACCAAACCTATATTACTTTCGGGGTTGGCTACAGGGCATGTATTTTGCAATACCTACGACAGCTCCAGGTTGGAGGAAGAACAGCAGGAGAGGAGAGAAAAGTTGTCAGCTCTCGAGAAAGAGGCTTTCAACAAGGGAAAGGTTGCTGAAATCAACAAGTCGATTTCTCAGCTGAAGCAGAAATGGTGGACTGTGGTTAACGATTTGAGTGTTGATACTGAGGTATTGACGGCCAATTGGAAGACTAAAAGACATAAGGGGTCTGTTAGACAGGGAATATTCGATCCTTTAGAGTCTTCTGCTGGTGAGCACGTTTATACGGTGGGAACAGACCATTTGATCAAAAAGGCATCCACCGAAACTGGAAGAGTTGTTGGAAAGGTCAATATTGAAGACGACTACCATGTTAAAGGTGACTCTGCTACGAAGATTTGCCATTCGACAAGTCATCCATTTCTCTTGGCAGGTACAGAAGCAGGGTCAGTATTGATTTACGACTCTGCCAACTTGAGCAAAAGCTCCTTGAAATTCAAGGTGTCAAAGGTGCACGATGACTCTGTCAACCATATCATACCTATGCCCGACGTGTCCCCATACCATTACTTGACTTTGGGATCCACCACTTTGTCTCACATCGACATTCGTAAGGGCATAGTCAGTCAATCTGATAACCAAGAAGATGAGCTTCTTGCAATGTGTTACCCTACGGATTTCATCAACAGCATGAAGAACGACACTGTATTGGTAGCACAAGGAGAGGGAATTGTGACTATTTGGAAGCAGTCCAACAACGGATTGAGAGACCAGATCTCGCGGATCCGTATTAACAAAGGAGTCTCCGTGGATGCTATCATTCCCACGATGAACAATGAAAACGAAGACCTCACGAACTCTGTGTGGTGTGGTGACAGCGAAGGATTGCTCCACCGGGTGAACTATAAAAAGGGAAGAATCGTTGAAACTAGAGTGCATTCGCCTGTTTTGAAGAAGAGTGACATGGCGGACGAAGTAGGAATACTTGATATTGATTATGAGTATCGACTTATTAGTGCTGGAATGGATACATTGAAAATCTGGTCTAATCAAGAGGTGGAAGATGTTGATATTAGTGAGGATGAGGATGAGGAAGAGAGTGACAGCGGATCTGAAAGTGATTCAGGATTTGGCTCTGAGTTATCTGGATCCGATTTAGGACCATCCGACTCTGAAGATGAAGAGGAGGGAGATGAGAAAGATGATGAAGGAGAAGTAGATGAAGAAGATGATGAAAATGATCTGGATGAAGAAGAAGCAGAAGAAGAGCAAGGAAAACCTCAACTTATTAGAAGAGAAAGAAAAGACATCTCCCAGCTTATCTCGAAGCCTAAGAAGAAGATCATCGACATTAATAAAGTGACTGAGAAAGCAGAACCGGAACAGGAAATAGAAGAAGAAGCTCCAACTAAGAAGAAACGGAAAGTGAAGTCTATGTCTGCAAAGCAAATAAAGAATTTGCAAACCCACGAGCATGGTATCAAGAGATTTGATGATCTTTGAGATATTCAGAGATACGTATTCGGTTTATGTTTGAGAGCAACATTGGATTTGATTATTCATCTGGACCCTTAATGGACATGCACAACTATAAATCCTGCAGTTCCTAGGACTCACAGGACCCGGACCACACTACTAGTTCTAGTCTAAAGGAGCATACCACTAGAGAGATGTAACAAAAGCAAACACAGTCAAGATATATCACTCAGCCCACTACATGTAACTGTTGGTTACTCTTCAAAATCTGCAAAATAAACCTCGTTCACTCAGACAGTGGAGTTTACGCATTCTATATGTACTATTGGTGTTAAAATACTTTACCATGTAGCTGTCCCTCTCTTTCTAGAACATGCCGTTCAATTGTTCCTTACAGCACAATTCTTGTGCATTACTAAAAAGTATCAAAAACTACCATTCTTCTTCTCCTTCATAATACGACTAATATTCACACTCTGAACATCCTCATGCTGACCGTCACTTCGTTCGCCTCGTCCTCCACGGCCAATCTCGACCACGCCAACTAATCACTTTGTTATCTCAAAAAAACGTCCAGAAAATCGAACTCAATTCCAACTCAAAAACACCCTTTAGTGAGAACGCACCTCCAACACCACTTGATATGGACAATATCAACACGGTGAACGATGTCACGCTAAGCAGACGAGGGTATAACATCAAGGGCAAGCTATTGTTGTATCCTTTCCATCTTGTATTCACGTTTGAGGTCAAGGAAGTGCCCAAGGAGATCTGGATCTGCTATCCGATAGTCGAGAGGATATCCAAGTTCCGTGGGTCATATTGGCTCAACAGCAACAATAATAACAACAACAACAGCGGCAGTAATAGCGTGAATGCCAGCAGCTCGACGTTGTCCGCAGCTGGCAACCCAGCTGCCAATGGAAGCGACAGCAATAGTGGTAGTCAGCCCCGCAAAAAAGAGCCTGAGATAGACCATTACACAGCATCACACATACGGCTCCAGTGCAAGGACTTCACGTACTACTCGTTTGACTTTGCTAACGACACCATCTGCTGCGATGTGTTCTCGAAGATGAGTGCACTCATCACACGACCAAAAGCGTACAACAACGTACGCTTGTTTTATGCATTTGATTATAGACCTAACGTTTTGGAGGAGAAGTTGACTGGAAAGGGGTGGGATGTTTACGACTCCATGGCAGAGTACACGAGACAGGGGCTTGTTGCTGACTATTGGAGGGTAACGAGTATCAACGCAGAGTACAAGTTTTGCCCAACGTATCCTCGGAGGTTTGTAGTCCCACTGAGCATTTCGGATAATGTGCTCAAACATGCGGGCAAGTTCAGGTCCAAGCAGCGGATACCTGTTATTGTCTACAAGCACCGTGGTAATGCCAACGGAAATGTTATTGCGAGATGTGCACAACCGTTGGTTGGGATCAATTTGCAAAACAGATCGATCCAAGACGAGAAACTCATCATTGAGATATTCAAAGGACAGGAGCAAGAGCGAGCACGCAACAGCAGCTTGAAGGAGGACGAATACCAGAGCCAACAGCCGCACCGCAACCTCATTGTAGATTTGAGACCATTGACTAACGCAATGGCACAGCATGCGTTGGGCGCGGGAACGGAAAGTATTGACAATTACAGAGAAGTCCCCAACGACGATGGCCTGCTGCAGGCAGAAAGACAAGTGGACAAGATCTTCTGTAATATTGACAACATCCATGTCATGAGAGACTCACTCAACAAGTTAACTAGCATTCTCAATGACTTGGACAGATTCCCAATTCTGAACAACCAAGAAGAAACAGTGAACAACTATCCACTACTCCAGCAAGCACTCACCAAGACACAATGGTTGCACCGTCTTTCTTTGATTTTGCAGAGCGTAGATAGGATTACGAAACTGATACATTTCAACAACACGAATGTGATTATCCACTGTTCGGATGGATGGGACCGTACATCGCAGGTATCTGCGTTGCTGCAACTCTGCCTTGATCCGTTTTATCGTACCATCAAAGGGTTCATGATCTTGGTTGAAAAAGAATGGGTTTCGTTCGGGTTCAAGTTTGCAACCAGGGGAGACCACGGTGGTTGTGCCGGAGCAATCAAGAAGAAAGTCCTGGACGAGTCAAACAGAACAGCAGAGAAAACAGACAGTGAATCGGGGACTCCAGAGCTCGAGAACCTGGAATTGATTGTAGAAAGCGGAGCAGGTGGTGCTGCCAACAAGGTATCCAACTTCTTACAACGCGCAGCATATCATTTGAAGAATAGCACCAGCCAAGGCGGCGAAGATTCGCTGGAGAAGAAAAATGGAGGAAACTTTCTAAACTTGAACTCGACTTACGGAGTGAGCAATGAGAAGTCTCCTATTTTCCACCAGTTCTTGGACTCAGTGTACCAGGTGTTGCGTCAACACCCATCCAAGTTCGAGTTCAATAGTCGCTTTTTGAAGAGATTATTCTACCATTACTACTCGTGCCAATACGGCTCATTCTTATGCGACACCGAACGTGAATTAAGGGAGATTCAAAAATTACAAGATTCAACTTTATCTGTGTGGGACTACTTCAACTCCAGGCCGTTGGAATTCACCAACAAACAGTACGAGATTCCAGAGGATGATGAAGTGATATTCTTCAACTTCACTGACGTTAAGTGGTGGTTTGAATTGTATGGCCGGTCAGATGAGGAGATGAATGGGTTGTCCAACTCATTGGATAGGAAGTTTGCTCAGATGAAAATTAATTGAGACTTCTCGTTAATATAATTGCAGAAGAACACATTAATCATTTCTGGCTCCACTTTTCATTCACTGCATTCAGAAAGTGAATGGGGAAGTGCATTGACACGGTCGAACGCTACTATTCATTAAAATATAGTATATAATCTAAGCATGTCATTTCATAACTAAATATAATATAATTTTGTCATCAAGGTTACCAAGAGAAGATTTATATAATTAGCAGTCCTCGCTTGTCTTATTATACTCGGATACGTGAATCTGGAGGAATACCGTAAAGTACGATGATTCAGTTACCGAATCGGATATGAAAAAGAATTGATGCACCCAAGATGCTAACTGTTCCATATGTGGCAAGACAACTACGTATAGCTGTCCGCTATACGGGTACCTTCTCAAGTGGACCGCATGGAGTAGACGGAAGAGCTCCTCGATTCGCAGATCAATCTACTTCAGGTATATCCATCACTGATCCATTCATTCTATACCAGAATTATGTTAGACTGGGGAAATTAAAACCAGATGAGCAGCAGCTCAGAACTATGAAGGAATTCCAAAAGCTATACTATAGGTTAGCTGAATACCATGCACCTGATGAAGTCCAAGTTAAAATCAGCCTTTTGCTCAAGAAGTTGGAACTCAAATACCTTGAGCTGGATCATCCTATAAATAAAGTGTTGCACAAGGTGTTCGCAAGCACATCTCCCGAGGCAGAGAAACAACTGTTGATCCGCTATATGACAGACGAAGAGGAGCTAGTCAATTTCAACTCCCCACAGGGGCTACTTTTGAACGGAGAAGTAGGCTGTGGGAAGTCAATGTTGATGGACATATTTGCACTGAGTCTTCCCCACCACTCGAAGATGAGATGGCATTATCATAATTTTATGCTCTGGGTGTACACCGAGATGCATCGCTTGCAACAGGAACGTAATGTGAGAAGTACCACGCAGCATACCATGGAAAACGAGTTCATTCTCTTTGAAGTGGCCCAGACAATGATTGCAAAAAACACCATCTTGATATTGGACGAGTTCATGCTTCCAGATATTGCTAGTGCCAATATTGTTAAGATCTTGTTCACCTTCTACTTCAAACTAGGCGGTGTATTGGTGGCTACTTCGAACAAACTCCCAGAAGAATTGTACTCCAATGAGTTTCATAAGAAGAAGTTCAAAAGTTTTGTTAGCATATTGCACTCAAGATGCCAGTCGATAGACATGAAGTCCACCACAGACTACAGAGAAGTTTTAAGCAACATTGGAGGACGCAGTAATATTTGCATTGGCTTTGACAACCAGAAAGCATGGGACCAAATGATTCAGCAGGCTACAGAGAACGATACAGCTCCTCATGCATCTTCAGTTACAGTGTACGGAAGAGAGATTCCTGTTCCTATAACTTTTTGCGATGAGTCTATCTGTATGTTTGACTTCACCAATATCTGTGAGGGACTATTTTCTTCTTCGGACTATATTTCTATTACTTCGAAATACAAGACGGTCATCATCGACAAAGTTCCAATAATGACGATGAAGATGAAAAACGAAGCCAAACGTTTCATTACCTTGATTGACAGCATATACGAATCTAAATGTCAATTCTATATGCGAAGCCAGGTAGCCGTTGACTACTTGTTCTTCCCTGACGTTTTTCATAGTAATGATCCCGAGATCATGAAACTTGTTGAAGAAACGGGAAAGGTCAGTGATAGGTTGGATGTTCAGGAAGAGGAGATGTTTGCAAGAACACAGATAGCGATGGAAAATCCGTACAGACCGAATGTTAGTTCATACGACTCTCTGGCGACAGAAACATATTCAGAGCCTACCAAGGCGGATGACAGATTAGACTACAAGAACATGACAGCCTTCACTGGTGAAGACGAACAATTTGCATATAAACGAGCTATACTGCGGATAAAGGAGATGGTTGGTTCACCATTCTGGAAATTAAATCAGTGGGTGCAATTAGACGAATCTATGAGACCATGGGAAAGGACATCCAAATCAAGAGGATATGGTATGAGTTCCACTACAGAAAGCGTCAACTCGGTCAAGGACTTAAACAGGAAGGAAATGAAGGAAATGATAAAAGATGAGCTACCAAGAAATGTGTCTTTTCAAAAGAATATTCCTTTTAGACAATTCAACTCTGAAGTTGCACCTCGGATTGAAGAAGAGCATTTCTGGGCTGTTGGCGAATGGACCAGTGATCAAGGTAAGAGAATCAAGGATGGTATAGCTAAGTCGTGGGTGATGCTGGGAGTTAGAAGTGATGACGGCCTGAAGAAGAGATGACAAACCAATAGAGAATGGAACCATTAAGAACCCCTCCCTATCACCAATATAAAATACAATTATCTCCTCGATGGAGCAACGCAACCAGATGCAAATATCACACTACACTCACCAATTTGCACCCATTCTTATCATAGGCACGCGCTACCAAACTCCTCAATCATACCGAGGCAAAACCAATTACAGAATCAACTGACAATTCGCAAAAAAAACTTACCCCAGACATATAGACCCCATAATATAGAGTGATCCCTATGACGATATTAACAGCGGAACGTCTTGTAAAGTTGGCGTACAAGTACCCCTCGTTGCACAACACTTGGTATTTAATTGCCACGGCCTGTTTGACCGTGTTGAACCAACCGCATGAAATCCCCAGTGTCTACCATTTTGCCATGAGGCAGCAGTTGTTGGAGTATTCGGCAGACAAGCAGTTGCTAACGGACAAGTATTTGCTTCAGTTGGCTCAGGATTCCATTTCGCTGTCGGAGAAGTACAAGGATTTCACAGCTGTTGGGGTCAACTTACCGGATTTGTTGATTCCTTATACGTACTACACGAATCTTCCGCTTCCCTTCAAGTTCACCAACAGCAGTGACATCCACAACTTGCAGCAGACGCTTACGGGCAAGTTGAGAGAGGTTATTTTGAAATCGACTGCTTTGGTTGGGTTGCCCAAGACCATTAATGCTTTGATGATCTTGAAGACTGTTACTCCAACTTCGTTCAAACCTGGAGACAAGCCTTTGCGGAACTGTGAGGTTATTGGAGGTGCTGTGAAATCAGCGGATGTGGTTGCTGAGGACTACCTGGGCACCAACTTCGAAGAGACTGGCAATACGTTGGAAACCATCGACGGGCCTATTCTGAGCGCAGCTATCAACACCAAGGGCATTCAAGAGTCATTGGTGCGTGGATCGAACTTCTGGAATACAATCTACACCGACAAAATCAACACCAGGGTCAGAAGACAAATGTTGACGGCGTACCCTGACTTATGGTACTTTACCTACCATCATGTGTACTCGCCGTTGTTGAGTTTTGTGGATGTTCTCAATGCTAGAGAAACATCCTTGTGCATTGTAGCCAGTTTGATACCGCAAGATGTCAACCCTCAGTTGAAGGGCCACTTGAAGGGAGCTTTGAACGTGGGGGTCTCCAAAGAAGAATTGAACGATTTGAGACAATTGGTGTTCGACATGTGCGACTGGACAGGAGGAGTCCATTGGAAGGGAGGTAAAGACAGTGTAGCAAAGTTGTAATTCAAGTTCCATGGACTTAGAGTGCTTTCAGTTCTTCGACTACGAAAAGGTATACAAAAACTTCTTCTATTTTTATTATAAACGTCTTATACAAGTGTGCAAGTGTACAAGTGCAGTAGAAAGCGATAATGGTGAGATGGAGGAAACGCATCGTGGGGCGTTTTCCATGGAAACCGTCCTCCTAGAACTGAATGGATGGCAATGTTGATGTTTATCTCGAAGGTGAAACCAGCAAGAAAATGCCATCGACTCACAACTGTATCCTACTCTGTCTCTTCAACAAGTAGATCTGGAACCCACAGAAGACAAAGAAGAAGACATAAACGAAAACAGCATGGAACACTGTCTGAGCAACAGCTGCACCGTCTTCAGGGTCGTTGATGGAACCCATCATCGAGTGATGGTTGGTCTTGAATAAAAACCCAATCACCGAAAGAATGGCAATGGCAAAGGCCGAAAGAACAGTGCAGCAGTACGCTGAACCGGCAGAGACAACTGGCTTCATTGTATTGACTTGGATGGACGTGGACTTGTTTTTTGGTTATCGAAGATAAATTTATCATGGTGAATATGCAGGATATGCCATATGGTAGAGAACAGACTGAAGGACGGTAGAAGGAGGCTCCAAGGAGTGAGAGAGGTGTCAGATGGTATAGTCTGCTGGACGAAGAGAGAGAAAACTGTGTCAATCGGGTCAAAACGTTGAATTTTATCGAAATTGAGTGACATGATTTTTCATTGGTTAATCTTGCATCGGATAGAGATTGTAGGGGTTATGGGATTCGTAAGAGCTAAAGCAAACTTGATTCAATGCTCTTCGTTACGTTTATTCACTTCCCAATAGCGTTTTCTACGGCCAGGTAGTTTATTAATATACTTCTCCTTTAGTATTTACACTCATTTACTACGCATACTAATATTTTGCAACTATTTCTTCAATAGTCTACTTACTAGCCTGGATCTTAGCATACACCTCTTTCAACAAACACAACCTGTCACATACCACCTTGACATCACTCAACCAATCGTCTTCCAACTCCTGGTTGAGCACACCACCCAGTTTACCATCCTTGTAGCGGGCAACTGTATAATTCAGTTCGTAACTAGCAATTGATTCTATCGCATCAGGCACCAGTTTCTTTGGACGTGCGACCAGCGCAGCAGTCGCTGATTCAAGTTCTGATTCTCTGCGCGGCGAATGTTTTCGAGACGGCGAGTTGCTCATTGCCGGTGGAGGTGTCATACTTCGGTTTCTGGATCTGCGTATCGATCTTGGAGAATTCTTCATTGGAAGGCTTTTTCGTGTGAAAGGCGAACCACCCAAAGCTTCCGCCATAGGCGACAGCGTGATCGTGCCTGCATTTTCTGGCGTCAAGACGAAAGAAGGAATTCCTATTGGTGTTGATACCGGCGTTGGAAACGAGTCGTCCTCGTTCGAATTTGGATTAGGTGATGGCTCTCTGGTACTCGCCAACGAAGTGTCTTGCCTCTCAGAGGAAGACCTGCCTGCTTTCACTGGCGAAGCTTTGTATTGAAATGACACCAATCGCTTGGGTTTGTCAACTCCCTTGCGACTATACTTTAAAGTAACTAAGAATGAAGGCATGCTTGAAAGTTGAAGAATCCCAAATGCAAAAAAAATGTTTAGCCATTGAAAAACCTGTGTTTGTGAATACCATGACTACGTCGACGATACCCCAGCGCGCTGAAAATGAGCCACTTATCACTACTGCAGAGCAATTGCTGCTGCTTATCGAATCATTCATAGAACTAGGCGTGCTCGTGCACGACCATCCTGGAACACAACAATCCAACACTGCTTTGATCCATAAGGTGAACCATTTGGTGAGCCAATTGTCACAACTCACCTCAAGTCCATACACCGCACAATACCCTATCCCTGTGGACGTGATAGCATACATAGAGGATGGCAGAAACCCCGACATTTATACTCGTGAGTTCACCGAGGTTGTCGCCAAACTGAACGCGAAGCTTAAGGGCCAGATGAAGGGTTTTGCCGTGTTGAGAGATACCTTGAGTGAAAAGTTGAAAGAAGAGTTTCCCAGGTTGAGTGGAGAGATAGATGGTATAAGAAAGAGAACCAATGCTGATCTGTAGCTTCTTGTTTCTGAACTGAAGATTTACAATCATGTACAATAAATTGTACAGGCTACTATTGAAGTTCAAAATGAACACACAATAGTTTTGAAAGAGGTTCCTGTATCACGCACCTTTGTTGATCAAAGATTGGCAATGATACCTTCCTAGCAATCTCTCATCATCCTGAGGCATTAAGAATTATTAATAAAAATATAGAGGGAATAGAAGAAACGAAATAAGTTCTTTAGCACACTGTAGTATGAACAGAACTATTTAGAGAGTTTTAGAGAGAGTTATTAATTGAGCACATTGACTCTACCGTCAAGAGGTATAAAAAGTTTCAAGTATTCAATTAAAGAACGACAGTCTTGGGCACGTCGTATTTCGATCCTCACTCCATCTCAGTTGAAGTTTGAAAACCTTCGAAATTACAATCACATTGTTGACCAATTGCTCATCAAAAACAATATTCTCGAGCTCGAAGCAAACTGAAAACATCTCTTGCCTTTTGTTGAGGATAAGTAAAGATGTTAGAGAAGCTGTCAAATTCAGTTTGAAAGTCTCCAACCTCTTGTAAACTAAGCTTTAACCATCTCTTCACGGTTCTCTCTTGAGATTTCTTGCTCATGTGTAAAGGTATTACCCTCATACATGTCACATTGAGGTTGTAGTCATGATGCACATTTCCATTTCCTTAAAGTTTAAAAACTATTATCCGTTTTCAACTAGAGCACCCAGAAGACGGCAACTTTCTCTCTTAAAACTCATTTTTAAATTTGAAAGCACCGGGATGAACAACTCGACTATTTCTCTGCCATCCAGGCCCCACATCTTTGCTCCCAGACAACTCCTTGAACTCCTTGAGCAATTTGTAACTACTTCCCTTACAGTCCACAAAACCGATTCTTGATCAACCAGCCTTCGCAGCCGTTTTTCGAATTCTAGAGCACGCTTTGGGAGCAACAGACCAAGTCACCTGTTTGAGGAATAAGGTCGTGTTGGGGGGTGCGTGCGTCTTGTCTCCCCCTTTGATAAGTATACCTGAACAATGTACAAATTGAAGGCTTTCCATTAGACTTCTTTCATAGTGACCTGCTTCAGTAATTCCACCACCTCTCAAGAAAAATTAAACTCACTCCATCTTCTCAGTCCAAACGAACAAACTTGACTTTCATTGGCACTGCAGTATCTCTTATTTGAAAGAATTATACCCTCTACGGTTGACCCGTAAGTGCTCGTAAAATATTATTGGAAAATATATGTAAAAGACAGATTGGGCTTAGCACCGTTAGGATCTGGTGCATCACCAGAAAAAATAGCAGCTTTAGGATCTTCCATGACGATGTATGTGTGGGCTCTTTTGCTGGATGGTGGCAATGTTCTTAACCCTGCCGGAGAAATTGTCTTCCTTACTTTGACTCTAAGTTCTACTGGATGCTCATGTGAAGAGTAGCAACAAATTGGACCCTACACCAATTACTCACAAAAGACTCAAGTCACAAACTCTGCATAAACCCACAAACCACAGACACCGGCAAATCACACCCTTTGCGTCACATCGATTCTGTGAGAAGATTTCCTTGGGTGACGCAGTTAACCAAGGAGCCTCAAGACCTGACCACGAGAGCCTCATTTAGTACTTCCAACAAGCAGCCATACATACAAATTCGGATGGGATTCTCCGTAAAAGTCCTGTACCACCACTTTAGAGGTCTGGGCCATGCTGAAGTAGAGCCAGGAATTAGTAGACTGGTTGAAACCCCCAACAATTACAATACTCTAAACAACTTAGACTCACAAACTAAACAAAGGCAA
This sequence comes from Kodamaea neixiangensis, assembly GCA_030565385.1. Classification (NCBI taxonomy): domain Eukaryota; kingdom Fungi; phylum Ascomycota; class Pichiomycetes; order Serinales; family Debaryomycetaceae; genus Kodamaea; species Kodamaea neixiangensis. The sequence continues at coordinate 212,528 of JAJMBT010000023.1, read as the reverse complement.
CCAGGTGTAGGCTACCATTGATCGCAACAAGCGAGCGCACTAGCTAACAGCCAGTCACTTGCCAGGCAAGTAAGGCGTATAACAATATCACTGCCAGTACCCAACTCCTTGTGGTCCCTTGTTGACAATGATCCGGGGTCGCATGAAACATACAGGGCGTTTTTTGCAGTCGCAACAATCAAAAGCTGTCAGACTTTTACTGGTGCTGGGGATTTCCGACACACCCATCTCACCTCAAAGCACGCACACACACGTTTTAGAAATAGGTGTGCTGGCATAAGATGTGGACGGATTGGTCTGGATGTGCCCTACATTGATCCTGACATCTGTCAAAATGTAAATACTGCACTCTATTCTGGTGCGGTCATGTCGGGGAAGAAGTTTATTATTTTTGCCAGCATTTTTGTGTACCACTCGTATATCCCATCAGACTATATGGGTGAGATTGCATGAAATGCTGGCTGAGTGGACTTATATAGAGTATTTTTGCAAGCAAGGATCTCCATGACTTTTGTTTGCCTGTTTGTGGCTAGTACCATCCCTTCCAGTGCTTCTTCTATTTTCTGTCCTCTACATTGTTGAAGGTTGTTTTGTGTTTGTGCTGGCTGCGAAATTTTTGGCTGGTTAGCATCTTCTAGTTGGGTTTGCAGTGTCCCAAAATAACCTTAGCTATACTCATTGGGTGTGCTTAGTCTTTTTAGTAGCATTTACGCATTGTAGAACATCTCTAATGGCGGAGATATAAAACGTTTAAAGAGTCCGGTTTAAGTTATCTAAACTTTATTAAAAACCAACCTTAAGTCAGATATGAGATACTCTATTTTGTTGTTACCTTTACTCAACCTCGCATTAGCTGCTGATGACAGTACTACTGTTACTACAACTCCACAAATAACTGCTACCACGACGGAGCCGGTCCTAGCTGAGGTGTTTGCTACTGCTTATATTTATACTAGCAATGGAGTGTTGACTACCGAGACAAGAATTGGAAGCACTGTTTTCATCACCGGAACTTCAGTTGATTCGGCAACAGTTAGTACAGTTAGTTCGACACCTAGCGAAACTTCTTCCAGTGCTGCTCCAACTGGCTCCAGCTCTCTGGTTTCTGGCAGTTCGTCGGCCCCTACTACCCTGGGATCGGTCAGCTCGCAACTGACCCTGGCTAATTCGGTTCCTTCAGGTTCACTGGGCACTTCAAGCATAATAACGAGCTCGTCTTCAGGCGTTTCCCTGGCAAGTGTCTCCCTGGGTACTGCATCCACTGACACTTTGAGCTCTTCTGTGAGCTCTCCTGTGAGCTCTCCTGTGAGCTCTTCCGTGAGCTCTCCAATTAGTTCAACAGTTAGTGCTACTGACAGCTCTTCTACAGGACAATCAAGCTCAACTGCCTTCCCTTCGTTTTCTCAGGTGCCATTCTCAGTACCCTCCGGATCATACTCAACTTCCACTAAAACTTCAACAACGACACTTGAAGATGGAGCTACAGCCATTTTAGAATTGGTTGTGTTGTACACAAACGTTTGCCCAGAATAAGCTTCACGCAACGCATTTTCACTGTACTATAAAATCAACTCCTCCCAACAATACTCTGTGATATTGTCCAGATATACGTTCGCTTCAATGGAGTATAATAAGAATTACTCGACATTTTTAATCTGTAAACAATACATACTTGACCTTTGACTTCTGTTGTAAATTAGGATTGTAGATCTCAGACGACTTCTTGTATCATTCAATGAAGCATCTCATCTGGTGAACATAACACAAGAACATTCTTCAGACTAATGCTGGTCGTCAAAACAAGTCTTCTATTATGCTTTCACCCCATCACTTACCCACCTTGTACCCCTTGTGTGCCTGCAATCCTTTGTTGACCAACTCGCCAATACTCTGCTACTGGCAACCTCAATTTCCTATTTGGGAACGATTTTGCAGTCTAAAACCATCTAGACTTTGATGTAGCCAACAACCATTAACTAAGATGTTGGCTTAGGTGCGCAGATCCCTGGCATGAAAGCCAGTATGCTGGACACTGGTGTGCTGGATAGAGATACCCAGCACAGTCGATTGTTGATCTTTCTCTTTACTTGCAAGCAGAGATGCAGTCGCCATTCTTGAGCAAATACAAACAAGTATCATGATAACTCAGATGATTTGCTTGCTTATAAAATCTCCTTTTAATCAACACGGAGAGACACAGCTTACCTTTCTACAATGTAAGCTCAGCTAGTATCTTGCCTTTCTCCATCTTCTCTCTTCCATATGTGAGTGATGTCACGTGCCCATCAACCGATCTACTAAGACGATTTTTCCAACTCAAATTTAACCCCGTAAAGAATGCTACCTATTCGTGGATTCAAGTTCAATGGAAGTTTAAGAAGTAATGTCACCAGATACACTGGAAGAAGAACAGTCAAGACTTCTTCGGTCGACTGGAAACCAATCAAGGGTGTGCAAGGAGATTTGGCAACCTTAGAGCACCAAAGTAAAACCCCCAAGTTACGGATGTTCTTCTTTGGCCTTTTGGTAGCTATGCCAGTCGTGTCTTTTGGGTTAGGTTGCTGGCAGGTGCAGAGGTTGAACTGGAAAGTGAATCTCATTGAGAAAAATGAAAAGTCCTTGGCCTCTCCGCCTATCGAAGGGTTACCAGTAAAGTTAGACCCAGTTGTGATTGGAGAAGAATTTGAATACCGTAAGTTCACTTTGAAAGGAAAGTTTGACTATTCGCGTGAGATCTTCTTGGGTCCAAGAATTAGAGACGGAGAGGTTGGTTATTTGGTGATTGCCCCATTCATTAGATCGGATGGAGGTGAACCAATCTTGGTTGAAAGAGGGTGGATCAAGAAAGATAAAGTTGTGCCTGGAAGTAGAAGCAACGGGTACTTGTCACACTTGGCATTACCTCAGGGAGAGATCGAGATTGTAGCATTGTTCAGAAACATGCCTAAGAAACATGCCTTGCATTTTGAGCATGAGAAGGGAACCAGATTGTTCCACACTCCGGACGTTGAAGAGATGGCCAGACATACGGGAGCTTTACCAATTTACGCGCAAATGATCTATGATCTCCTGGAACACTCCGACTGGAAAACACCTACTGAATCTTCAAAACTGTCTGGATGGTTTTCTCTCTTGAAGAAGAAGCCGGAAAACGACGATGCTAAATTCCTTGCAGAACAGCTGCAGAAGGACTCTACCATGAACTATCAGGAATTCGAATTCATCAACGAGGGTGTTCCAATTGCGCACACTGCAAAAGTCAAGCTTACCAACAACCATTTACAGTACTTGGTTACATGGTTTGGCTTGTCCTTCTGCTCTGCCGGATTACTCTTCTGGATGTTTTACAAGAACAGAAAATACTCTTCTGCTGACAAGATCATCAAGGCAAAGAGAAGAGACATGAAAAGCAAATTTTAGATGAGTCTGCTGTGTATATACATTTCACTTCTGTACATAATTATTCTACTTTAAGAAACTCAATAAACCAAAAAGCACTACCACCAAGTAGATATCGTTCACGAGCATGCTGAAGATTTCGTAGTACTCCATAAGTGTGGCTATCAAGGGCTTGTAGCTGGTCAATTGTGGGTAAAGCATGGATACGAAGCCAATGCCCTTGAAGATTAGACTGTTCTCTCTGGATGTTTTTAACAAACCGGTTTGCACACTCACCACGTAGAAGCTGGATAAGATGGCTACCTCCGCAGTGAGAAAGTAGGTGAAGAATTTCACGTCACTGCTTTGCTCAACAGTACGTATGTACGAGTATGAGCTCGACAGGAAGGTCGAAAAGTTGACATAGTGGTAAATGAAATTGGTCAACGTGAGGAGGTATCTCACGATAAGGAACCTAAACTTCCATTTCTTCTGCTGGTAGAGGTTGTAAGCGTTCAAGTCCTTTTCATATTGTGCTAATTCTGGGTTCCCGTTGAATTCTGGTGCTCCATCTTGACCTGGCATTCCGGCAAATGGATTACCTTCAGCACCACCCCCTCCAAACATCTTCATGATCTCTTGGAATTGGTCAGCTTCACTACCTTCACCTTCTCCAAGGGATCCCGAAAGCATTGATTGGAACATCTTCTCGATGTCTTCTGCAGGTGGGCCTTGCGGTTGCTGCTGCTGCTGTGGGTGAGGTGCATTCTGTATTTCTTGAATGGTACTTATATCTTGGTGGTCAGGATCATCTGTGTCGTTTACAGAGGCTGGAATTGACGACTCTGTGATGTTGGAAGATACACCAACCGGTTCCTTTTGTTCAGCTTGCTTTGGCTCCGATTCCTTTTCCTTGTCTAATACTGAAATCGCAGTGTTCTCTTTCACAGAAGAACCTGAAGATAATATCTCATTCAAACGTGCAGAAGCTTGACCCTTGGCCATCTTGGCCTGCCTTCTTTCTCTCAATAAACGCTTCTTCTCCTCTGCTGATATACTAGACATTGCTCTTCCTATGAACACCAGTTCAGTTTTCTGTTTTTTTACGTCATGTCGAAAAAATCAAGATTGTCAACTCAATGAACCAGTCGACTTTGAACTATCCAGAGCAGCTACGCAGACAAACGATCCTTAATTCTTTGGAGAATAAGGATTTCTTGTTGATTATTGCTAGTCAACAGCTGAAATCTGTTGAGCAGGTCAAGTATGAGTTGATGTTGAAGTTGTTAGAGGGTTGAGAAGAATACTCAATGGTTTTAGAGTTGGTGTTGAATCTTAAGATTGATCTAAGACTTGTATTTGATTAAAGCTTTACAATAGTTGCTGCTAGCTAAACATTTCTCAACTACAATTGGGTTTACCATTGGCTAGATTCCAATCCACAGGTGCTATTATTATTCTATCTAAACGGAGGCCTTTCAGAGAGCTTGGTTATCCTTCCAGGTCTGCTTTGCGGGGTTCGTGCTACTCTTGTTCGATTTCCAAATGTACTTTGTATCGTGTTCGTGCTTTGGATGGTGTTGGGTTTGGAGTATGGGATCTTTGTTCGTGGTCTATTACTGCTGTCGAATAATCCCCGCATATACCGTGGAGGTTGGTTGAGATTAGGTTGTTTGCTTGACAGTTCTTCGTCTGTGCTACCTCTGGTTGCAGGTGCCTGTGGTATTCTGGAAAGTCGTGATCCGTTGCTTCTTTCTGGGTTTATTACAAAAGATGTATTCGTCGAGCTCGATTCCTCTTCAACCGTTGGTGGTCTTGTTGTGTTGGTTGTTGCTGTCGTGGTTGCAGGTACTTGTCGCTGCGTAGTTGTGTATGTATTTCTGACTCGCAGTTGAGGAGGAGGCATCGCTGCTTTCAGCGCAGTTGGCCTTTTCAGTGCCGGTGCCAGTCTTGAAACATCCTCCAACCTACGTTTCAACGCCTCGTTCTCCTGTTTGGACTTCCTTAGCTGCTCCTGTAATCGACGCACTCTTTGTTCACGCTCCTTGCGCTCAAGTAACTTCTGCCAGGCTGCTTTGGTAGGACACCCAGGAAAATCAACACACCACATGGTGATAGACAACCCGTACAAGAAACTCGCAAATGACTCATTGAAATTGGACGATAACACCTGATGTATATGCTGGAGGTTGGTCATATTGACATCCAATTCCTCGATCGAGTCCGAGAGACGCGCAAACTTCTCCACATTGAGCTGCGATTCCAACGGCAAGTTGTTCTCGTCTACGGGATAATGCACCTTTGGCGACTGCAGAAGTAAGTGCAACCCTGAAGACCGGTTCAGTCGTCTCCTCTGCTGGTTGGGCGTCGCAGGCCTTGAAGACGTCATATCTACTTCTATATTTATTGTTATGGTTTGGTATAAAAAAAAAACATCCAGACTCTGATCATGTGCAGAATTTCATATCCTGCACATAGTATTCGGATTTGCAGCTATTGATCGTCCTGGCCGATGATCTGAGACCACGTCTTTCCTTCTTTCTTTAACTCAGCGAGCAATTCGTCTCTAATTTTGGCTGGCAATCCAGGTCCTCTGTAGGCAAATGCAGTGTACAATTGGATGAAAGTTGCTCCAGCTTTTCCAAACTCTAAGGCGTCTTTGCCGTTGGAGATGCCTCCACAGCCAACCAACACCAAGTTGGAGTTTTTAGTGTATTTCCTCAATGTTCTCAATGCTTGTAAGGATAATGGTTTCAATGGTTTTCCCGACAATCCTCCTGTTTGGTTGATCAACTCGGTGTCTGTGGTGATCAAATTCTCGGTGGGTCTGGCAATGGTGGTGTTGGAGATGATGATTCCATCGACTCCAGATTGGATCGCCGAGTTGGCAATGGACTCGATTTCAGGCTCAGTCAAGTCTGGAGCAACCTTCACCAACACAGGTGGTTTTTTACCGAGGATGTTGTTGCCTGCTGCGTTTCTGGTGGACACAACAGTGGTCAACAAGTTGGTCAATTTCAGCTCGCTCTGCAAATCTCTCAATCCCGGGGTGTTGGGCGATGACACATTGATAACAAGAACGTCTGCGTATGGACCCAATCTCTCCACACCCTTGACATAATCCTCAACCTCGTCACCAAACTTATTCTTTCCCAAGTTGATCGCTAACAATTTGTTATCCCTGAACGAGTTGGCCGGAGGAACTCTTCCCGACTGCTCGAAATAAGTCAACAACTTGGAGAATCTAATCTTGAGCGTACTCAATACGTTAAAGTGTCCGGAGGAGTTGAACCCGTACCTATTAATAACAGCATCGTCCTTGGGCAATCTAAAGAATCTAGGTTGGGGGTTCCCTGGTTGTGCCTCTGGGGTGATTGATCCAATCTCCACATATGAGAAACCAAAATCGAAAAGTGGGTCGATGGCCTCGCCATCCTTGTCCAACCCAGCTGCGAGGCCAATTGGAGTCTTCAACTTGGTACCAAACACATCCACCAGCAACAGTGAGGTGTCGACAATCTCCTCATCCAACAACTTAGGAACCACCCCGTACTTCATCGTCGCAATCCCCAACTTGTGGCCCTGTTCAGCGTCCGTTGCGGCTCTAATCAAGGGACAAAGCACATACTCATGTACTGCTGATCGAGAATCATACAAATAGTACCCTCCAGCAGTCGCACCTATTAACAATCCGGCAAACGCAATGGGTCCTGGAATGATCAGTGCCTTCTGGACGCCACCTCTTGCAGCAGTTCTACCCAATAAACGAAACATCCTTGAACGTTAATTGAAAAAATTGAAGGAAGTCGCTATACATTTTATGTCTATCACGCAACTTCGCGACACTTTTTGCTGACGTAAACATTTTCAAAGTGCGACATTTGATATATAGAGACTTTTTGATTCAAATGCGATGAGCATCTTGAACTGAAAGGAAAATGGACAAGAGAACCACAGCCAAGTTTGAGAGGGGGTCTGCGGCACTCAAGAAGAAGGGTCCTCGTGCGAAAGACCGTGTTTTAAATGCAAAGCTCAAGAAAATCGACAGGCAGTACAAGGATGCGGTTCTGTCTGCTGCGCGTACTGATATGTTGTTGCAGGAAGAGCAGGGTTTCTTGGAGGCAGATGGACCAATGGAGAAAACTTATAGATACCAGCAAAGAGACATCGTCGAAGAGGTGGATGTTAGTACAGGAAACAAGAAGTTTGACTTGACTTTGAATGAGTTTGGGCCTTATACTATGGACTATTCAAGAAACGGTAGAAAATTACTTATAGGAGGCAGAAAGGGCCATGTTGCATCGATTGACTGGAAGCTGGGTGCTGTTGACTCGGAATTACACTTGGGAGAAACAGTCCACGCCGTCAAATACTTCCACAACGATCAGTTCTATGCGGTTGCCCAAAAGAAGTACACCTTTGTGTATGACAAGCAGGGCCTTGAATTGCACAGGTTGAAGCAGCATATCGAGTCCACCTTGTTGGATTTCTTGCCATACCATTTCCTCTTGACCACAGCAGGACAGACCCCAATGTTACGGTACCACGATGTTAGTACCGGTGTGTTGGTGAGCGAACTCAAAACCAAAATGGGTCCTACACAAGCAATGAAACAGAACCCTTGGAACGCCGTAATGCACTTGGGACACTCAACTGGTGTGGTATCGTTGTGGACGCCAAGTATGTCAACTCCATTGGTTAAGATCCAAGCCACCAGAGGACCAGTAAGAGATATTGCCATCGACAGAGAAGGAAAGTACATGGCTGTTTCTGGCTCGGACAAAACCCTTAAAATCTGGGATCTTCGTAAACTTGAAGAAATGGAAACATACTATACACCTACTCCAGCGTCGTCGGTTGATATATCCGACACAGGCTTGTTGAGTGTAGGCTGGGGCCCACACGTGAGCATCTGGAAAGACGTCTTCAAAACAGCAAGACAAGAGGAACCATACATGAGCCACTTGCTTCCTGGTTCACGAACAGAAAAGATCAAATTTGCACCTTTTGAAGATATTTTGGGAATTGGACACCAGAAGGGGTTCAGCTCGATCATTGTCCCTGGATCTGGTGAAGCAAATTACGATTCTATGGAGTTGAATCCTTACGAGTCTGCAAAGCAAAGACAACAACAAGAGGTTCACCAATTGCTCAACAAAATTTCTCCAGACACTATCACATTAGACCCATCTGAATTGGGCTTGGTGGATAAGAAGGCTTCAAGCATTAGATTGAAGGGTAACGGTAACGGAGGCACTGCCATAAACAACGAACCATTGCCTGACAAAACAGCAATCAGACCTGAAGTGAAGGCTAAGAACTCTGGCTTGAGAACATACATGCGTAAGAAGAGACAGAATGTTATTGATGAAAGAAGAACCAGGGTGGAAAGAAATTACCAATTGGAGAAGGAAGCTAGAAAGAGATTGCACGAGGGCGGACAGGTTGAGGAAGAAAAGGCTCCTGTGGATCAAGCTTTGGATAGGTTTAATTAGTTTAATGCATGAAAAATAAAGTAGTATTGTCAGTAATCCGCTTAAATGCCCTGAAATTATTGCATAAAAGTATATAAAGTCCTCTCGTACATGGAATTTTCCCACTTGAGTGCATTCAAGAGGTCCTCGTCAACGTAGTCCACAACTTTTGTTCGATTCTTCGTCAACTTGAGTTCCTTCAAACAGAAAGCCTTTGTGGGTTTTAATGTGCTGTGATTGTCTCTGACTATCATGTCACTGTCAATGAAGCGAGTCAAAATAGTCGAGAAAGAGGAGTCCACCTTTGAAATCAAACTTCTGCATTTCTGCGCAATCCTTGACGAGATAATGGCTACTCTCAACAATACCTTGCAGAGCTTTTCAATTTCCAACAAATCGGAGAATATAACAATCTTGAGCCAATTGATATGAACTGACTGCATGTTGAACTCATCGAGAGCTTCGTTCAGGTTGATGTGGTTATTCAATACTTTCTCAAGATAATTGGCCTGATCTACATAAGGGTTCGGTACAGATATGATTTCATAGTCTTCATAACTCCACTCGATAGCGTACTTTTCTCTGAATGCATTCAGAAGTTCTTGCTCATGGTTTTTCTCAAGAACCTCCAATATAGGAGACGCTTCATTGTAAGTTCTAGGCTTGAATACCTCAAAGTCCTCATTGTTCAACAAAATCTTGAAGAGCTTGAATAGTGTTTGTGGATGTATCAAGTCGCAAACCCTACTGACTTTAGAAAGAGGCGAGTGGGGTAGCATGCTGAGCCAATTGATAATGGCTTCGATGAAGGATAAAGAAGTTTCATCGTAAGGACTTTGCGTCTTACTCACTTCATGATAGTCGAAATTCCAGGTCATTCTAGTGGTTTTGTTAAAAAATTGCAGAAAATGTAAAAATTGGTTTTCGCAGCCATTCACAAAGCCAAAGATTGGAGCATTGTAGTTTTCAAGCTTTGTAGTAAAGAGAATCAAGCTAGCCTATGAGCACATGCTCGAATAGTCAGCACCTATAGAGAGTTTGCGAATAGTCACACCTTCCTACAAAATAATATCCAAACCAAATTTATTAATTTACGCTATAAACTTTAATGAGAGATCGAGAAGTTCGAGTAATCGACTGTAATTAATTCGCCCAACACTGAGGACGCAGCACCTGTGCTGCTTGCAGATTGGTTCGAGGTGAATACCTCGTACTGGACTTCTTCTGATTTTAAGAAGTCTATGACTCCGGTAAACTTGTTGTTCGACAAGTGGTTGTGTTTCTCAAGGCTCTTCTGTAAGTCCAATGCCCTTGTTATGTTGATCAAGTTTATTGTGTTTTCTGCATGGGAGGAGTCGTCTGCGACGTCTCTTTCGACGTTTGCTGTTGCTGTTGCTACAGCCAGGGAGTCCGCCTGGTCTTCGCAGTAAATCTTGCCACTGACGATGATGAACCAGGTGTTGGCGATTTGCTCGTAGGCCATGCTCTTGGTGTATTGGAACTCACTGTTTGTAAAGTCTGGCAAGTCGTGCAACATGTTGGTGGCCGTGTCTAAGAAAATCAAAGAGTTCATTGTGTTCAATTCTATGGGGGGCAAGTAGCTCAAGATGAAGTCCGACAAGCAGTTCAAGAACTCCATAAAGTATGACTTGACCCTCAAGTACGAGTAGTCGCTTTCCGCGTCGCACTTGTAAGGCATGTGGCTGAATATTTCGCCCAATTTCTCCTTCAACAAGTCTATTGAGCCGTTGATTGATGGTTTAGGTGAGAGCTTGCTGACAGTGTCTGCGAGTTCTGGCTGCATGGCGATCAAGCTCGACAATAAATGCTGCAACGAGCGGTGGTCCAAGACCTCGACTATTCTATTCATGGGCAATGTCTGTCCGATGATTTTTGGGGTTTTTGATCTTTTGAATCGGGCTCCTGGGTATACTGTCTTTCGGGTTGCCATCGGCGACTCTTCGGGGATTTGGGTGTCGTCGTCTACGTGTCTCCTCTTCTTGTTTCTAGTGTCCTTTGATAAGGTTGACAAGGCAGGCGTGTACCTAGGTGTGGTTGTTGAATGCAGGGTGGAGTTTTGGGTCGAGTTGTCGGCCACAGTATTGGCGCCCCATTGGAAGCCAGCGGACATCATCGTGTTTGAAATGCGAAATTATGGGTAACTGGTGAAATGACTAGGGGTTTCCTCGGTTCTTAGAGTGAGGAATATGCTGCAGATGTGTAGATGTTGGGTACTAGGCAAGTTGGTTCCGAGTGTCGAGGAGATGGATGGCAAAGCTTGGCACGTCAGATGTTGGTGAACTCCAGAAAAAAAATACTGGGTGAATCAGTGAAAAATCAGGCAGCGGAAACAGGCGTAATGGACAGATGGCTTTGTTAATCGTTCGTCTCTTGGCCCTGTTTGTTACAAGTCTGTAATAATGTTGAAGATCGCTTTTTTTTTTTGTAGACGATGCATTTTTCCCGTAGAATGTCCGGGTAACGATTTATTGTATCTGGGGGTTGTGACACAAATCACGTGTACCCGTTTGTGTCATGCACATGAAGATGGTGGATATTTTGCAGCCAGAGAAAGGAGGGGATTGGATTTGTGAAATTAGCAATGGTCTGGTGGGAAGCGAGATCGAGGTGAATTCCGTGGAAATAAATGGATGATGAAGTGGTTGAAGAATGAAGTAAAAAGCAACGCATGACGTTTTGAGCACCAAAGACATCACCACCAAGATGCCAACGAGGTTGACAAACGAGCGACATACAGACAAGTCTGGGCTTCTCCGCTTTAAGATTCATGACGAATGCTGTGCATTGAAGAAGAATGCTAGGTACCGAAACAAACCCTACAATGCATAGATTGTGGCGATGTTGAACATCAAGAATTCGAGTGCATGCAAGGAAACACACAAGAGACCTGCAAAAGGACAAGCAAAAAGACAAGCACAGCGACAAGAACACAGCTTAAAGAACTATGAGCAGCATAAACACAGCATATAGGCACAATAATGCGAGTCTGCGAGATAACAGATGGATGCAAAACACACATATTCCTAGTGCCAGGCAAAAGAGGGTGCACCTGAATTAATAGAAGAACGGACACAGCCCACGAGAGCAGGTGTAATTCCCGCACGATCTCGAAGGGAAGGGGGAGCACCCTTGTGGAAGCCGATGTTGCCCAGATAAACCCAGTGGAAGGCACCAGAGTAGAACTATTTTTTCAGTTTGTAGACTGTCTGGGACACTCGGCCCAGCCGGCAGGAGCGATTCAAAAAAGTCAGGACCAAACCTTAACCACAAGAATGTAGAGGGAGGAGATAACGGAAATGAAAGCATGAACACCAGGGTGCAACAGGAGCAAGCGCCCCTAAAGTACAAAGAGTTAAGCGAAGCCTCCACGTCCATTAACCAAGTCATTGTCCTACCAACGGCCAATAGCATGACGGCCTTTGGCGGGACCCACACAAATGACAAATAAGACAGCCGTCTGTTTGGGTAGCGACACGTAAAAAAATTAGCGGCCGCAACAGCAGTGGCAGCAAAATTCTGGGGGTGCAATCACTAGTGCAACACAATAAATTGCAGTGATAGGGTGGTGCCAAAGAGGGATAGAGGTGGTGTTGGGCCTCCTCAAGTGTGGTAATCTCACAGCTGGGTCACTACAAACAACACATCAAAAATACAGCCGCCCCTCGTCCCCCACACATGCCCCAAAACAATCCTCCACATGCCGCATCCCACCATGCTTCGAACCATCGACGCAACGTCTGTGCCGTTATTGTAGTATGATTCGCCGGTACCACTCAGTAAATTTTTGGCACTTTGCGATATTAATAATCCGCACGGACTGTCATAGGGAGAAAAAAATAGCGACAGTCTAAGTACGAAAAGGGACCGAAGGATTCGAATGAGCCTTGGATTTTTTAAAAACTACACCTCTTTAGTTCTTTAGCTTACCGATTGGGAGAATTGGGAATATAGGTTTAGAGGCTGTTGTTTTGTTATACTTCACCATTACTCACAGGTCTTTTACAGATTCTTGATGTCCGTGAACGAGAAGGTCACCAGAAAGCGGAACAAAGCGACGTTGGTTTGCACCAACTGTAAGAAGAGGAAGATCAAGTGTGATCGTAAGATCCCGTGCCTGACCTGTGTCAAGAGCAACACGGGGTACTCGTGCACTTATGAGCTGAAGTGGCGGCCCATATCGTTTAGCGGGTCCAACTCGGGATCTACTTCCCTCAATGAGTCCATGATCGACAAAGGAGTTGAGGATGGCAGCATCGTGATCACCAATCCTCGGGTTCTCAATATGCCTGGCATGGCCGTCCCTGAAAATGCTGCTCCTGCTCTCCAGTCGGCCGGCTCGGCCAATGAACAGTTCCTAACCCAAGGTCAAAGCTTAGGGTACGCAGAGAAGAAGGAGACTTCGCACGCTGCACTTGACGAGCTTGCTATGCTCCGCAATAAGATTAACCAACTTGAAAGCTCTCTAATAGGCCGTGACCTGCCCCTGCCCGGTGCTGGTACGGCAACATCGCCGGGAAGTAAACCTGCTGCATCTGAAAAAACAACCTCCTCCCTGGTACAAAGACCACACAGCGAGGGCTCTGCCCCAATCACTCAAGACCCAGACGAAGAAGACGTGATAAACTTCTGCGAGGGTTACTCTTTATTGCAAAGTAAAGGCACATTCAGAAGAATCAACTACGGACCTTTGGCCTGGGTTTCGCTTATGAGAAAGGATCCATGGCTTTCATTAGTTTGGAAAACCTTGGATGCCAAAAACCAAGCCAATATACCACTAGCGCGTATCCCACAGATCAACCAAGAAAACAACCAAGTGTACAACTCGCCCACAGAATTCTTGGAGGGTTCGTCTGAGAAAGCTTTCGAGAAGAGAAATCTCGAATTGGACGGATACGGCGAAATGGTTCCCTTCAAAATATTAGCAAAGCTCCAGCAAAACAACTCGAGCCTCAATTTAACCAACTTGACGTTGGCAAAGACACTCTTCGAAGGCAGATGCGACCCAGAATTACAATTAATAGAGAGGATCAAAAAAATCCTACCCAAAAAGAAAGTCTTATGGCTTCTCATTGATAGGTTCTTTGCCCAATTATATCCAATAGTACCGTTTTTGGATGAAACAGAATTCAGAAGGGACCTAGTGAACATCTTGGGCCCAGTCAGCTATGCAGACGAGAAACTAGACAAGGTCAACATCGAAAAAAAATTGGATTTGGCATACATCTCCATCTGTCTTGTGGCGCTCCGGCTCACCTATGTTGCCCTTTTTTCAAACCGCAACAGCGTAAACACACATATCTTGGAGTCCAAAGAAGAGACAGAAGAGAAGTACCTCCTAACAAACCCTATCAACATCTCGGTGATCGATGTGGCGCGTGCGTGCATTGAGTGTTTCCAAATCTCGCGCAAGTTCAACTTGGCCGTGTTCCAAGCGGTGCTTTTCATGCGTCTTTACTGTAACCATGCTCCGGAAGAAGGTGACGGTCTTGACGGTGGTGATTCACAAGTGGCACAGGGAACCTTGGTGCAAATGGCATACTCTTTGGGACTACACCGAGAACCTGACAAGTTCGAAAATAACACCATGGACGAACGCAACAAGCATCTTACAAGGAAAATCTGGCACTTTCTTCAAAGAACAGACACCGTTGCATCCTACAGTATTGGAAACATCCCAGTTATCAATACAAGTCATACCGATACCGAGCTTCCATTTACAACAGAAAAAAACCGCAACATTGGAAGCTTGGAGATGGAAGAGTACGTTTCATTGCTGTTCTCATTTAGCAAACTGGAGTTACTACCGTTCAAACTGGTGTTATCTCTTATCTTAGATCTCCAAAGTGGGTGCAGTGTGCCCAGACTTCTCGAAATGCTAGAAAGGGTGGAAAACGCATGCAGCCTGGTGTTTGACTTGTTACGATTGACCCCAGAGATGGAGCTCATACCAATGGCATACAGCGGCCCACAACTTATACAGATTGTCAGCTGCAAGATCTTCATGACTATTAAATGCTCCCTCATCACGATATTCTTCCACTTGTACTTGCACTACGAGGCAAAGACCAAGTTCGAGTTATCATTTCACTACTTGATCAAGATTTACACGATAATCACTGAAGACTTGCTTCCCTACTTTTTCGAAGTTTTGTATGGACGCCTTTCCAACCACGGATTTTCGATCAACCCTATTGTACAAATGGCTGTCCACAAGTCGAACCAGTTCTGTCTCTCGAACTTGACTAGAATCAACTACTTGAAGTTTACAATGGAGTCCAAGTTTGACCACGAAACGAGGTTGAAGTCTGACTACGAATACAATATTCACTACAAAAGAATATTGTCTTTGTCGAGTAAGATCAAGTCTGCAATAGAGTCACTTGCAAAGTTGTTTGAGAAGTTTGCTTCACGATATTACTATTCGTGGAGAATGACCAAAGCACATCGCACATTGTTGAGGTTTTTGGACCGTGCAGACTTTTACAAGCGGCCCACACCTGCGGTCAAGAGGTTGCATTCGTTCCAGTACACCGCAAACCAGTTGGAACAAATCACCAAGACGATTCTGAAGCTCAATAAAGCTGCTGAAGCGGTAGTGCACTATGAAGACCGGTTCGACAAGGAGCCTGTGAATCCAATCTTGCCAAAGCATGTTTCCAGCTCAGCGACCAAGCTTGCATTCAGCATGAGTTCTAATCAGAGCAGCAATAACTTCAGCAACAGTCCTATTGGAACATCCAATTCGTTCCTGAAGATGGAGACGTCGTCCGTAGGAACGTCGTCTAGTGCTTCGAATACACCAGACCTGCACCACTCGACATCAGCGCAAAGCCAGTACCTTGACCAGATGTGGCTTCTGTTACTAGCAATGAAGCCAGACACTGAGGATGGGCCATCTTTTATGGCTGACTACCACATGTTTGACGACAACCGGCCGCCAGCCACTCTTGCTGATAATATGAACTTTTCTAATCCCTTGAATAACTTTAACGGGATGAATGATATGCTGCAAATGGCTCCCGGGGCAAGTGGTCCTGCCCAGACTTCACTGACGGATGCAAACCAGCAGCAAGTGTCACCAGAACAACAGGGACCAAACCCACAATTTGTTAATACATACAACAACGTGCCTGGTTTTCCTGTCAACGGGATGCAAAATAATAATACTGCAACTGGGACAAATGGCGGGCAGAATGGTGGACAAAATGGTGGGCAAAATGGCGGACCTACGAGTATTGGGGCCAAACAAGAGGGAGTTCCATTTTACTATTCCAGCTCGCAATCTGATTTGGTTGGTTTGTACAGTTTAGAGCAGTTACTTAGTTAGATTAATGTATTCACTTTTTAGCGTATGTCAATATGGCGTTGGAGCCAAATGCAGCGGGAGAGGTCTTCAAGGCATGTGCAGAGAAGGATTCGTCCTCGAAATCTATGAAAGCCAAGTTCTTAACTTTGACTAGTCTCACCTTGGAGAAGCCTTCGAACTTGTCAAAGTGTTCCAAAAGTAATTCATGAGACGTTTCCAGTGATAGGTTCTGAATAAGTAACACTTTATTTGGAGGTAGCGATTTGAAGTCGTCTGTCTTTTGTTTTTTCTTTGGTCTATCAGCTTTTGGTTCCAACTCTCTCTTTCGTGATTTGGTTTCTTTGTTAGCTATACGAGTTTTGACTATCTCATCGTCCTTCAGTATCAACAAGTGAAATTTATCTGAGTTTGCCTTTGCAAATGACACATTGAGTGGTTTGCTGAATAGGTTATGGTTATTCAACTTCTTCTGTGCTTGGATCGATGATTCCACTTTATCATATGTGATGAATGCTTGACCCTTCATCTTGAGGTTCTTGTGAGCTGTAAGCTGGAGTATTGTTCCAAAGGGAGTGAATAGCCTTGTGAGCTCACTATTGAGCTTCTTGAGCAGAACCTTATCATTTATGTTGTTGAGATACAAGGTTTCTATTGGCTCTTGATTCATTCTGCTTTTGGTGAATTAAAGATTCATGTTAAAAAGCACATCAAATGTATCGGCGCGGTTTCTCGCTCGTAAATATAGTCACATGAACACACACGTGAGGTTGCAATCACATGCACAGAATGCAGAGCTGACTCAACCAATCAGAACCCAAACAAATATGCTTACACTCGAAAAATGAAAAATTCAGGACGCAAAGAGTTTAAGACAGTGCAAAATGCGCAGGTTTAGTCAAGAAGAGTGCACTCAGAGAGCCCAGATCATCACTGATTCCCAGGGTTGATTGTATAAATACAAAATCAGATCTCGTTCTAGTTTTTTTTTTACTTTCAAAATTTTTATCTGTTCAGGTCCCTTGAAGTATCAGCTGAAGGTGTATAATTGAGAATAACTGATCATAACAGTTACTTGATACGGCAGAAACAAACATAGTGAAGAGACAGCTCCTTTAATATTTTGAATTTTTTTTTGTTTATTCAACTAGCAAGCAAAAGAATGTCGATTGTTGCAATCAAGAATGGAGTCGCGAAGTTATTGAGTGGGAGGAATAAGGAGACAGACGATGAGTTGGCTCGTGCTGACAGGTTGCTTGATAGCAACCAATCGCCCTATGGTTCAACTGAGAGTGGAGACAGAGCACAGGAGAGTGCCAATGAAGAAGCCATTTTGAATGCGATCAAGTCGAGCAACAACTCGACGGATGAAGAAGACGAACAGACAGGCTTCTTCAACAAGTTCGACCCTAGAGTCATGTCGGATATAATCATTGGTCTTTCGGATGGGTTGACGGTGCCCTTTGCCTTGACTGCGGGGTTGTCATCGTTGGGAGATTCGAGGTTGGTGATCACCGGTGGTATGGCTGAGTTGGTGTCGGGAGCCATTTCCATGGGGTTGGGAGGATACTTGGCTGCGAGGTCCGAATCGGAGTACTACCACTCACAAGTCAAGAAGGAGAAGTTGGAGTTTTTCAGAAAACCCGAGTTGGTGAACCAGGACGCAGCAGAGATCATGTTTGAGTTGGGTGCGTCGGAAGCCACCATTGCATCTTTCTTGAAAGACTTGGACGCACAGCCAAAGAATTTGCTTGACTTTGTCATCCGTTTTGGCAGGGGCTTGGAGGAGCCTGCAGAAGGCAGAGAGTTCACATCGGCATTAACAATAGGATTATCGTACTTCCTCGGAGGATTCGTACCATTGGTCCCATACTTCTTCACCACCTTTGTGCAAACAGGCTTGATCATCTCGGTGTTGGTGATGTTGATAACGCTTTTCATCTTTGGGTTCGTGAAAACGTCCATCTCGTTGGGTGAGGACTGTGGCTTGCATAAAAAGGTTTTCGAGGGAGCGCAAATGGTGGCCATTGGATCGGTAGCTGCAGGTGCGGCATGGTCTTTGGTCTACTTTATTGATAATTAAGATACCCACGAGTTGAACAATTGCGCCTCCATAACAAAGACACCAGAGACTTGACTCAAAGGCTACCAATAATGTCAAGTCTAGGATACTCGGCACATTATTACATTCTACATCATGTAAGAACCACTCATTCACCGCAAGTGACGCAAGGACAGATCACAACATGAACAGCATTGTTGGACTACACCATTGTGCCTTGATTGTATATTAAGACCTTAGAGGTAGAATGTATGCAGCAGATGTATATTAATACCAGGAATACTTTGAGATATGTAGACTACTAATTGACCAATTCCACCCTTTTGTTTCACCACTACTCGTCTCACTACATCTCGTTTCTACCCCGGCATCACAAATATTTCACTCCAATATGCAATCCAAAAATTCTCAATATTTCGTGGAGAAAAAATCAGTGGCAATAAATCAGCAAACACACCATGTCGAAGAGATTTGTAGATATCATCTCGAGAATAGCGATTCCAGCGGGTATTGCGATCACCTTAGGTCAGCTGGCGCTTTATGATGTTGAGGGTGGTAAAAGAGCTGTCATTTTCGACAGATTGAACGGTGTGCAGAAGGAGGTGATTGGAGAGGGAACTCACTTTTTGATTCCATGGTTGCAGAAGGCTATTATCTTTGATGTGAGAACCAAGCCCAAGACAATTGCTACGACCACCGGGTCCAAGGACTTGCAGAACGTGTCGTTGACCTTGAGAGTGTTGCACAGACCGGAGGTGATGAACTTGCCTACCATTTACCAGAGCTTGGGTTTGGACTACGATGAAAGAGTCTTGCCTGCCATTGGTAACGAAGTTTTGAAGTCGACCGTTGCTCAGTTTGATGCTGCAGAGTTGATTACTCAGAGAGAGGTGGTCTCTGCCAGAATCAGACAGGAATTGCTGAGAAGAGCCAACGAGTTCAACATCAGATTGGAGGATGTTTCCATCACACACATGACTTTTGGCAAGGAGTTCACAAAGGCCGTCGAGCAAAAGCAGATTGCCCAACAGGACGCCGAAAGAGCTAAGTTCTTGGTTGAAAAGGCCGAACAGGAACGTAAGGCTAGTGTCATCAGAGCAGAAGGTGAAGCCGAATCTGCTGAAACCGTCTCGAAGGCTTTGGCAAAGGCCGGTGACGGTTTGTTGATGATCAGAAGATTGGAAGCTTCCAAGGAGATCGCCGCCACCTTGGCAGGTTCTCCAAACGTCTCTTACTTGCCAAGTGGAAGTAAGGGCGACACCTCTGGCTCGTCCAACTCCTTGTTGTTGAATGTTGGCCGTTAACTGTAGATAGAAATAGTATTGTTTATTGTAATTACAAGATTTGATTACTATGTACACTGTATTTACAAGTCCAACAACACCAACTCATCGTATGCACCAGGAGTGGTTACCCCATTTCTAATAACACTCTCGATATCTGCAATCTCCTTGACACATCCGCTTGTCAAGTTGAAGATCTCATCTTTGGTCTTTCCAACTACAATGTCATCCTCCACTCGTATACCAATGCCTTGGAAATGCTTTGGGTACTTGTCGTTAACTGGAATGTATAATCCTGGTTCGATAGTGATGACATTGTTTTCCACTAACCTGCTGGCCTTGGACACAGAAGGGACGTCATGCAAATCTAATCCCAAGTGGTGACCGATAAAGTGTGGGTACAAGACTCTGGCCACCTCCATGTTTGTAACATCTTTGAATCCTGGCAATTGGCGCAACCCATTGGCCAAGTAGCTTATGGATTGTTCATGAAGTTCTTGAAGCGTTATTCCACTGGATTCGTCACAGAGATCGATACAGTTTTTGTTGGCATCAAGCACCACCTGATACAAATCGCGTTGTGCGTCGCTAAACCCTTTTGGTGAGTTTGGCCATGCTCTTGAAATATCAGCACAGTAGCCCCCCAACTTTCCTCCCGCATCTACAAAAACCAACTCATCCTTGTAGAGCAAATCATCATTACGTGTGTAGTGGATGGTGAGTGCGTTGCGGCCACTGGCAACAACTGGAATGTATGCTTGTTTGTCACAACCTCCATTGACAAACTCGTAGTCCAAGTACTTTCCCAAAGTCTTCTCTGTTAATATTGGTTGTTCAGATCCAACTCTTGCCATGGCTTTGTTGATAGCTCTGCTTGAGATATGACCAGCTGCTTGCATCACATTTATCTCTGCGTCTGACTTGACAGACCTCATTTGCGCAATCAATGGTGACAATCTCTTGACAGGCACAGTTGACAACACATTCTCAATGCCACTTTTAGGAGCTGACTTTCCAAAGAAGGAACTGAAATATGAATCCTTACCGTCGCTGTTAGGATAATCAAAGTAAACATGTTCAGCTTTCGCAACCAAATGCCTCAAGTAGAGTTCAGTTTTGGAAACATCTGCTACTTCATCTGCGTTGAAATAGTCATACGCACCTTCCAAACCCAGACGGTCTCCTTCCCATAGCTCAACACTTGGGTTCTTAGGAAGCACTAGCATATGTAAAGCAACATCATCCTCCAGATTGGTATCGCTTTTCTTTTCAATAATTACAATTGAGTTAGGTTCAAGCCATCCGGTCAAGTAGTACAAGTCATTATTCTGCTGAAAATCATAAAACACTGAGCCAGAGCTAAACTGCTTCTGTCCTCCAACAACAATAGCGAGAGATTTTGAAGGCAACTGCTTCGCTAACCGCAATCTTCGTTCATAGTATTCTAGACTGCTGATGCCAGGAGTTAGGTTGCCTGGAGTAGTGATATAATGGGGTCTGGTTTCAAAGGTGGGTTGACTCATTCCTTGAGCATCCACAACAGGTCTGCTTGCGAGCGATAATGGCCTCGTCCATGCTCTACCGTAAACTATACGACGTAGCATTCTTGTCTTATCATCAAAAATTTCACCAGTACAGATAATTTTTTTACTCTTCAACTTGAAGTATGTTACAGTACGATTCATACAAAGGTTTCTGTAACGTTGATGAAGCAGAAGATCATGAGGAGGGCACGAGGAAAGCTATCAGGACCAATGGCTTAGATCAATTGCCTTGGGATACGTACTTACCGGAAGGAGAACCAATGGAAGAAGATACAGAAGCAGAAAGACCTGGCAAAGGCAAGAGACTTTCAAAGCTGGAGAAGAAACAAGCGAGACAGCAGAAGAAAATCAGCGTGGCACGAAAGAAACAGATCAAGCGACAATTAGACCAACAAGATCAAAGCCCAAAGTTCGAACAAGACAACCCTTTTTTGACTAAGGTGGACCTTAAAAGACTATACAAAAAGATCATTACAGTCTCAGGGAAAACCCCCAAGGACGAGTTCAAGTTGTTCCAATACAATTCTGTTGCAATGTACAAATCAGACATGGATCATATTTTACCTGGAGAATGGCTTAATGATAATGATATTTCATTCATCTACGAGTTGATCAACCACTTGCTATTGGATCGAGGAAACGCGTTTATGGGCCAGATCCAGTTGCTATTCCCGTCCCTAGTACATTTATTCTTGCATTTCCCTATAGAAACCCCCGAAGATGCTGCAAGTATCTTACCAATGAAGGAGCTCCGGCAGCTGAGGTTCATTTTCATTCCTGTTAACTTCATAGATGAAGAAGACATAGCACTTGAGGAAGTCAATAACGGCGATCACTGGGCACTTTGTCTATTATCAGTGCTAGAAAGTAAGCTTTACATCTACGATTCCATGACGTTAGATGAAGAGGATCATGTTGGCGAGAAGTTTATTAAAACCTTGTGCCAAAAACTAACTAAAACCTTGGTTAACAAACCTATACAAGCAGTACATATGAAATGCGATCAACAGGACAACTTCGATGACTGTGGTGTTTATTTAATCATGATCTCATGCTATCTTATAAACCAACTAATGAATGGAGAAGAAGGAATAGACTTGCGCATGGACACGGTTAAATTGAACCCACTCTCAGGAAGACTTCAGATGATGCAGTTGATTTATAGTTTGTTTTCACTAGAAAAAGTGCAGTAATCAAACCAGTTGACCTGAAAAGTACATAGATGTATCAACTGAAATACTTTTCAACCAAACATCCTTTGAAAACATTTGCAAAACCTTCACTATGCACTTCATTCGTGAAATCATCCAAAGAATGTTGGAAGTTGTCGTTGGGTGTTCCATTATTGTAGTAGAAGTCGCCCTCGACGTTGTATCCCACGCCGATTTTCCCCAAGTTCAAAGCTGAAATGAGCAAGATGATGTTGGTGTGCACCTCGTTTAATCCAGCTTCACCCAAGGATTCAACATTATACCCCAATAAGGAGATGAACTTGGTGCGTGGCGTCTTGGACGTTATCGACAACAAAATCACAATGTTTTTTAAGTCGATGATAAGTGCCAAGTAGTGCAAGAAGTGGTGGTTACTCGAGCGAGGAACGGCAAATGAAATTGCTGTGGCAAAGTCAGTCTGGAAGCTCTTATTTTTGCTTAAGAACTCGACAGGGGTCGCCAAGTCTCCCTCAGACAAAGGAGTTAGCAATTTGGAATACAAGGCGAATTCAAATGAGTTTTCGTCTGCAGTGAGTAAATCTACGATCGTGTCTGGGTGGTCGACGAGTGACAACTCGGAGAATGGTTTGATGAAGATGAGCGTGATGCAGAACATGCACAACAATTTCGATTTTACCAATTGCAATTCCTGTGTGAGTGTGTCTAGCCAGAAGTCGTTATTCACGAATTCCACGAATTCTTTGTAGAAGTGGTGGAAGTCCATCAATTTAAATGATAGTGCCATGGCGAAGATTTTGAGGATCGCGTACATCTTTGCTTCTCTGGAGTCGGGCTTCTTGGAGAACAATGCTTCGTTTTTGGTGTAGTAGAAAGATGCTTTCTTGTACAAGGCAGTTACTGCTTTGAAGGTATTTCTATCTTCTTCTCTCAAGTCGTTGTCTTTCCTAAACCATACTTGGCTGTAGAACAAGAATAAGAATTGGTAGGTGGAGAACTCTATGTACCTGTTTGCTTCCAATTCTTCCAAAGAACTTGGCTGTGACGAGAACTTGTTGAAAAGACTGAATTCGTGGAGGATTTGAGTTCCTGAGGCAAAGTCTAGACTGGCGAAGCTGTACAAAACACCTTTCTGAAGCAATTCAAATTGATGGGCAGACTCTTCTGCAGTCAACGGGGTATTGGAACTGATGATTCGCTTGTGTTTCTGTTTCAACTCCTCCAATCCTTCTTTGCATTGTTGTTCAGATAACGTATCATCGCCTTCTTGAGCATCATATAACAGTTGAAGTGGCTTGAGCAGAGCCTCGCGATCTTTCTCGGTAAACGCCTGTATGGCTGCTTCCAAATAGTAGAACTCTTCCTTCATGTAGCGTACACTCTATTCTATGGGCGTCGACCGTTTAATTTAAAGTTGATATTCCAAAAAAATGCACTAATTTCCCTATAAAATTACCAGGCTCGCCAGGTAGGAGCTACACACATCGAACAAGATGGTTACTACGCCCCAACAGAAGGGGATCCACGTACTCATTTGGATCGAGCCTGCTTTGTATATTGCAGCCAACAATATGCCTATGATACTCCCTGCTCCAAATCCTTTGAAGAGCCCTAGTAGAACGTAGACTATGAGTATGGAGAGTGTACCGAAGCTCAGGGTCGGGATCCGGTGTTTGGAGCCATGCCGTATGTTATGCTGTAGGATATTGAAGACTGCCAACAGTCCTGTGAGTGAATAAGTCGACCCAAATAGCAAGAGCGACCAGTATGTTGTGTATCTCCATACGTCAAACGAATAGTATAGATATGACCCTTGGTAATTCAGAGAGTCTGGGCCAAGAGGCCAGAACAACGACGGAAACGCGGGAGTGGTGTACCCTATAGGCACGTTCAAAGAACTGACAAAGACTTTCATCGCACAGATTTCCTGCTGTCAGCAAATTATCGCCCTAGGCCACTGGCTTCTCCAGATTTTATTTCGCTAACTTTTGCCTGCTCACTACCAGAGTCGCTAGACGTACTGGCAAAAAAAAAGTGTTGCCACCGATTTTGAAATTCGGACAACATTGACAGTCGATAGAAAGTAAGCAGGAGTCAGCATGTCCAGAAGATACGATTCGAGAACCACGATCTTCTCGCCCGAGGGCCGTTTGTACCAGGTTGAGTATGCCCAGGAGGCGATTTCGATGGCCGGAATTGCGATTGGGATCTTATCCAAGGAGGGAGTGGTGTTAGCTTGTGAGAAGAAGGTGACGTCGAAATTGTTGGACAACGACGGGTCTGCAGAGAAATTGTACATTATCAATGACAACATGGTGTGCGCGGTTGCTGGGATGACTGCCGATGCATCTATTTTGGTCAACAATGCCAGAGTACAGGCACAGCTGTATTTGAAGACATACAACGAAGAGATCCCTTGCGAGACATTGATCAAGAGAATCTGTGACGTCAAGCAGGGCTACACGCAGCACGGTGGTTTGAGACCATTTGGTGTCAGTTTCCTCTACGCTGGATACGACGACAGATACGACTTCCAACTATTCACATCAAACCCATCTGGTAATTACTCAGGATGGAAAGCCACCAGTATCGGCTCAAATAACTCGTCGGCACAGACGTTGTTGAAGAAAGATTACAAGGACGACTTGACATTGGAAGATGCATGCAAGTTGGCCATCAAGGTGTTGTCGAAGACCATCGAATCATCCAACTTGAACAGCGAAAAGTTGGAGTTTGCCACCTTGAGCTTGTCCAAGCTAGAGGAGGGAAAGGTTGTGCACAAGATCTGGCAGGAGAAAGAAATCGATCTTTTGATCAAGGAAACTGGTGTCTTGGACAAGAGTGATGACTAGAAGAGGTGATTAATAAAGAGGAAAAGTTATGAGTGTAGGAAAATTATCGATTACAGAAGTATTAAGAATGTAGACTATACTGAGGATAAGAAGATCCTGATTTAAAGGTGTTGAGAGGATACCTGAAGGTTGAACATACAACTTCTGAAGTTAGACTGTTTAATGTGGAGAAAGAAGAACATGCTAACCGTAGAGAATAACAAAATATACAATTGCCATCTTACACTCATTACAGCTCACTTAGAGGCTCTACTCATACGCAATTCGACATTATATATACTCTATTAATGTTCGTTCACTCGATCTGCTCATTGGTTCAAAAGTTACGTCACTTTGACTCCATACTTCAAACGCAAACCAAATCAAAACTTTATTGCTAAATCACACCATGGACTTTCTCACCCCCGGGTTGAAGCCTCGCAACTCACAGTCCTTGCAGATCATCAAGGACATCAATAACAACAGCCGCATACTGTTGAAGCTCAAGAAACGGTTCAAGAAGCTCAATGTCCAGACCGATCAGTTCATCATCAACCAGTTGGCCATTTACTCCGCACAAAATGAAGGTTCTGAAATCTTCAATACCCTTCAGTCCAAGTTCCAAGAGTTGTACTACTTGCTCAATATCGATGACTTCAAGTTCGGAAACGTCTGCAATGTGGATATAAATAAGGTCAACAAGTTGTATGGCTCGATAGCCGGTTATGATGTTAGCACCTTGGATGATGGAATTAGCCATTCCTTGAATGAGTTGATAAATTCCTACACAATTCTCATCATCAACTTGAACTTGTCCAACTCGCTCATATACAAAACATTGATCCTAAAGAGTAACTTGGTCTACTGGGAAGAGTTGTACAATTCCAGATTCAACAAGTTATTGTACTTTGTACAGACCAGCCCAGTGAAATTGTTTGCCTTTTCGAAGTACATCTACCGCAACATTCTGTCTGTTTCGTATTTGCAGTCAACCGGGTCAGGAATAGAAGAAGACCACTTGTTGTACAATTCCTGGGTGCGGGTCAAGTCGATATTCAACTTCGTGTGCCAAACTATTGGAAGCTCGTTGTTTTCGAGCAACCCCAGTATTTCATTGCAAAGTATCAACCAAAAGAAGACAAACACTGGTTATTTGCATGCTTTGAGGAGTGTCTACAGGTTCCCACTGACATTGATCACCAAGGAGGTTACTGAACGTATCCAACTGATAAACAGCGAAATTGAAACTTTGGAAGGGCACATTGACTTGCTCTTGAAGGTTGACTTGGACAGTGTTTTCGACAATGTTGCATCGATGCAGCAGATATTGGGTGTTTCCGAGACAGATTCTGGCACTGCAAACACCAAAATCAGCTCCCTTTTGCAATCGTTGACCAACTTCAAGAGCACTCCATCCCAAGAAACTCAACAACCTTCGTTCATCACCAGATACTGGCCGATTTTGCTAGTTTTGATCAGATACGGTCCATCGCATGGTTACAACATCTACACAAACAGGAACGAAATAGTAAGGTGGTTCAAGTATAACTTTGTCGACACCATCATAGGATTCGTGAGAAACTGGGTGGTCAAACCTGTCAGCGATATGTTGAGTGTATTAAGACAGGACGATGAAATTACCATCACCTCGAAAGAGTCGCTCAAATCAGACCTCGACTCGCTTGAAAGAATGCTTACTGACTTTTTGAAAGATGAGAACATGTATGGCGCCTTGGACCAACAACAAGTGCACGATCTTATTCAGAATGGAGACCTCACCTTGTTGATGTCGAAGTACGAATCTGAGATCCGGTCTCCTGTGAAATCAATTCTCAGAGGATCACTTATTAGATCGATATTAATCCAAATCCAAAAGGGTAAGGTAGACGGAGGACTTGCCATCAATGGTATTGACAAACTTCTCAAGTCACAGCAGTTGGTGTTTGGGTGTGTCTCCTTGAGTCCTTCGTTGTTCATAATCTATAAGATCTGGACCTCCCTCTCATCTTCAAGACCACTCATGATCAACGGCAAGGAAGTGAACATGCTTTGCCTCAAATCTCTCAATAACATTGAAAACTTGCTCATCTTGTTGAGCAGAGATGAAACGCCGGCCAACCATTATGAGGGTAAATTACTCATCGAGGTTATTAACTTGATCATCACATCAAAGATGTTGATTCCTAAGCAACTACACAAGGACTGGATCCGAGATTTAAATGAATTGAACAATGTGGAGTATGACATTGGAACAAAGTTGAGTTTGGTAAGGAAGATTTGGAATATGTATGGTGCTTACTTCCGTTAAGGAGCCATTGAGCGGAAGTGAAGAGGTAAATACTCTACTTTCTATCTAAACACTCGTGCATTCCCACCTAATATACAAATACTAATATATTAAAAATACAAACAAGAAAATTGATACTGTTTTCGTTTACATCGAGCACCCGTTAACCAACTTGTTTTTAGGGACCTTGTAGCCTCCTCCTGTGAAGTTGGTGATGTTTGCGTTCGAGTATATGTTGAGATGTTGTTGGATATAGTCATAGGTGGGGTAGTCTGGTGGGTCGCATCCGAGATTGATGGAGCCTGTCGGCTGGTACACTCTGACGTAGTCGATTCTGAATGTCACTGGGAAGTGCAATGAGGGCCAGTCAATGTACGCCCAGTTATTGGAGATACCCAAGTTCATGATGATCGACATGGGTTCCTTGGATAATCTTCTCCAGCCTATGTTTCCGTTGGGGTGCAAGGCGTTTGCGTACACTGTGAGCGTTGGGTCGTTTCCGACAAACCAACGCAAATACCCGTTCTTGTTATCGTTCAAGTATTCAAAGCCATAGTTCTGGAAGTTGTGTGCTGTACCTCCTCTTTCATACCAGGTTGTGTTTAAGACGGTCACAGCAGAAAGAGCCTGCTGGAACGGTCCTCCTGTGTAAGCGTTCATAGTGGTCAAACTTGCGTTGAACACCTCTACAAAGTCATAGTCTGGGTAGTACCAGACGTCAAAGGGAGCCAACTGTAACGATTGCGATGCTACACCGTTGAAGAGCACGGGGTCTGCTTCTGCCTCGATCACATCGATTTCTGGAGCACCTCTTCCTGTTCCTGGGTTAGGGTGGGCTTCTCCCTTACATGTGCATGCGTTCAAACGCTGTCCTGGCAAGTACGAAATTCCGTCGGGCGACGACTGGTTGGCGGTGATGCCTGCGTCACAAGACTCGTACGAGTATGGCCACACACCCTCTGTACTGGCCAAGTATCCTGGTCTACCCAAGTTACCCATGGTCCACATACCTGGCCACAATCCTGAGAACCCACCGTAGTTGGGCAAACGTGCCAGGATCATGATCTTACCTTGTGTAAAGCACATCTTGTTCCAAGTTTGCACCATGCCTGAACGGTAGAATAAGTCGTGGTTCTTAAAGGCGTCCATTCTCATAGCCAAGGTACCTTCTGAGGTGGTGACGGCGTCCGGGTCGTACCATTCCAAATCCTTCGTGGCATCGTAGTGCAAGTCTGGTGCGGTAAAGAACTGGTCGTCGCCGTCATAAAATGTACGTCCTTCAACGTTGAACTCATCTGAGAAAACCAACAGCCAGCTCAGGCCATCTTTAGCTTTCGTGGTCAAGGCGTCCAGCGGGGTGTCTGGGTCGATCAAGTTTGTCCTGATAGCCAGAAGCAAGGGGTATTTGTAGTCAGTCAAGATCTCGTACGACTGCGGGAGCTCGTGTGTCGTCACTCCAGAGTACGTTAACAAGGGAACCAAGATGAAGACACATATTGCTGCAATCCCCAACACGACAAGCCCAATGGCACCTCCTATGGACCGCCTGTCAAAGTTTTTCAAGTCCAGCATAAAGCGGTTTCTGTCGTAGTCTGCGTCGGCAATGGGGTCTGGGTTGTGCAAGTAGTCGTCTGGTTCCTTTTCATCAATGTGCAAGGGGAACAGCAGGGCTGGGTATCCGCCGAACGGCGAGAAGTCTGTGCTGTGTTGGAACGGGTTGGAGGACATGGACAGCGCCTCTGCGTCCGACTTCATGAGCAGGTTCGACATGCCCGCGCCAGCAGCTCCGCCTGCGGGGCCCATTAGGTTCGATAACAGGGTCAGCGACACCACGCGCGAGCCTGCCATCAGGGGGTACCTGTCAAACTCGGACGGGACCTGGATCATGTTCGATGGGTATAGTGTGCTGTTTGCGTTGGAGTTGTCGTTGTTGTAATATTGGCGTGAGTTGCCTGCGGAGCGCCCGCCGCGAGCTGACCCTGATTTGTGGATTCCAGCTGCCATGCCGCCTACGGCTGCTGCTGCTGCAGCGCCAGCACCGGCGGCACCGGCGTACAGGTTCGACGACGAAGGCTGGTTCGCTTCGTTCGACGAGTTGTCGTTGGACAACAACTTGGACCCGTCATAGTAGTTGTTGTAAGCATTGAAAGGACGGCCGTACTGGTCGTCGTCAGCCTGTCTTTCTCTGTGGTAGTTTTCGTTCATGTGGTTGGTGCGAGGAGCATTTTCAGAATACATGTGGGAGCCTGTTGAGCCTGAGCCTGAATCCGTCGACTGCTGCTCATACGATCTGTGTTCGAAAGAACTAGACTCGTTGGGAGAACTGAAGGGATTCGCATCCAAGTTCTGCTGCGAAGACAGCGCAGAATCATAAACTTGACGCTGCTCACGATCCTGGTCGCGAGGAGCGTTGAACGTCAAGTCTCTTTGTGCCATGGCCTGTTGGTTCTTGGTACTGAAGACTCTGGCGTATAATCTTAAGTTTACTTGGATTTTTTTCTTTGGTTCAAATTTAAGAATAGAAGTGGGAATTGCAGGAAAAAACAAACAATGAAAAGAAATGGGCGTAGGGAGGGAGAAGATGGATACAGAAGGGTGCGAGTGGAGTGGAGGAGAGGACTATTGTGGTGAGGGTGAAGGGAGTCGCTGGAAGAGCAAACAGAAGAGTGGTAGGTAGTCTCTAAAATAATAGTAAATACGTTGGAGAGGAGTAAGAAATTGCACGTAGAAGAAAGCCAAGTCTAGCTAAAGTATAATTAGATGTTTACAGACAATAATAGAAATGAAAGAGATGAACAAGGTGAAAAATGAAGTTACTATTGCTTACGTGTTTTATGAGTGTATGTATTTCATCAGATTGCAGCAGCATTTTGAACATTGGTGGTGCCAAAGAATTATGATTGGATGACATGAAGAGTTGCTGTGAAAAGTGAAGAATAGGGAAAAACGTCAAGAAATGGGAAGCGAAAACGAAGTGATTGAAATAATTCAAGAGAATTTTGATTAGACTAGGCGGATAAGCTAGATTGAATTGGTGAGTTTAGATGGTATGTGAGGTTGAATGGTGGTGGGATTGCTGACAGTATTGTTGCTGGTGATTATGGAGGCTTGCTCAGATGATGTTCGCTGTCATCGTGCTTGAAGATTCTGTGTCATGTGAACCAGGGGCTGAGTTCAGATCTGCGAGAGAAAAGAGATAATCCAGAGATCAGGGTGTGCGTGTGGGTGTATGTTGATAGGTGTAATGGATAGGAATGGTAAGATTGACGAAGTAGTGACGATGGGTGGGTGGAAATGACAGGGTTGAACGCGAGAACAAAGTTGTGTCAAAGGAAAACCTTAACTATTGTTGCACCGAGCACTGAGTGGTTTGTGTTAAGAGAACGTTTCATGGAGACAGGGCGCAAAGTGCGAAAAGGGAAGTATTTGATTTTGGGGTGTTTTTATTAGTGTGGGAGGTTGATAGCGAGAGGAGGTAATGAGGTTGAGAGTGGAGGTGATGTATAGGTGTGGTTGTTGAATGATGGTGTTAACGATAGTGTGATTAGTATAAATTAGGTTGATCCGCGATGAGTTGAGTCTGGGCGACACCTAGCGACTTGGGCGTTGATCCGGATTATTTTTGGGTCTGGACTTGAAATAAGATTTTTCGGGTTTGCAGCCGTTGGTTTTTCTGATTTTAAGATGGGATGAGGTGGCTGGTTTGAGGTGGCTCTAATGTGTGTATTGTTTAAGTGTTTAGTGTAGACGATGGTATGCATGTGAAGTTACCATCATATATTCCTATAGGTATGTCTTATGTGGGTGCAAATTTATTATTTTGGAGTATCAGTACTGATACTTCTCCTTTTATTTTAGAGTACGTTTGTTTAATTCTCTACTGTCTTGCTACTCTTTGCTCTTTTCAATGATCCTACCGGTGTTCGAGGTTAATGGATGACTACACTTATCAGAACAGCTTATTCCACTTACTGTTTCTTGATAACTCTTGGTGTCTCTCATTTGATTTTCTTAGAATCCTTCTTCAGTACTTCTCACGTTCAACTTTGTACTAGCACGTCCCCATTCAAAGCATGATACATCTGAGTCCGTCCTTTTACGTTCCATGTACGATTTCTCCTCGCCATTATTTTGTCTTCACCCTATTCTCTCTTCACAATCAACTTCAAAAATGAATCAATAACAGCAGTAGCAGCCAAACTGGTGATTCTCGCATTCGTATCAAATGGTGGACTTACCTCCACCACATCACATCCAACAACATCAAGCCCTTTTAATCCATCCAATATCGAAATCAATTCTCTCGTCGTGAGTCCTCCAACTTCCATGGTCCCTGTACCTGGTGCATATGCAGGGTCCAAAACGTCTATGTCTACCGTCACATAAACCTTCTTTCCCTTCAAGTGTCTCTGTAATCTGTTGATACTGTGGTTGATTCCGTGTTTGTCAATCTCGTTGATTCCAATCACACTAAACCCGCATGCTGCGTCGTTCTCAGGGTCCTCAACGTCATCGATATATGGTGCACGCATACCCACATGGAAGTTGCTCGAGTCTGAGATGTATCCTTTCTCGTGTGCATAGTGCAAGAAGGTTCCATGGTTCAATTTCATGTAATCGGTAATTCCGCCACCCAAGAACCTGGGGTCCCATGTATCAATGTGCGAGTCAAAGTGAACAACATGTATAGGTTCACCGTACTTCTCGTACGCCGATTTGATTCCCATTATCGTCACCGTATGGTCTCCACCAAGCATTATCACTTTGGGGATTTCTTCAACATTTCCCAGATACTTGTGCACGGCGTGCGTTGCTCGGTACAATTGGTCAAGTGCAACCCTATTATCGAATGGCGTCATAGGAACATCACCACAGTCGACAATACTATAGTTGTGCGACGCAAAGTTGTACGGATTCAATGGGTAACTATAATCTTTGGCATCCCCTTGTCCGGAGCTCAACAATCTGCGTGCTGCAGACCGGATTGCCTCAGGTCCAAACCGTGCCCCAGGACTGTAACTCACTCCAGTATCAAATGGTGCTCCCAAGATTGCAACGTCAATCTTACCTTTGGCATTGCCAGTGAAACAGTCGACTGGTGGGAAATGCGCGTACGTGACGAACCCACCCAACATGGATTGCCTCTGCAAGTCCGAAGTGTCATCAGCATCTGGCAAATTCAATTGGCTCATAGCAGCATACTTCTGGTTCACCTGATGATGGTACCGGTGTTCTTCTGTGCTAACCTGGAACGGCTTGTCATCACTGCTCTGTTCAAACAATGGTCCATAAACACTGTCCAAGAACGACACTTCGTGGTGTTTTTCATTGATAATAGCAACCTGTGCAACAGCAACTGCACATCCAAGTAAAGCTCTGAATAACATTTCGTTCTCTCTCTCAACTACACTTCAATTGAATGATATTCCAATGATCAGTTCGAGATTTCAATGTGCTTTTAAATCTATACACTATAGAATTGCGTATATCTTCCCAAAGCAGCTAGTCAAAGCGAAAACAGAGATACTCCACCTCGCCGTCTCCTTCATGACATCTGGATGCCATTGAGCTCTCTCAGTTCAAACAGTATCTCACAACCTTCCAGCTACCCAATACCATCAAAATCCCAGCACAAATATACTGCTGTTTATACCTGCAACTCTCCACCCTGTTGTCCTGCTTCTCCAAGTCAACAAACGAACACTCTGATTTCTCACACACTGCTACTGAAGCAGGTGCACATGTCTCATCCACTTCTTGACTCTTGTCTACAATGCCACGTCTAGGATGTCTCATACACATGGCTTATCTGAACATTCCTTAACCTCACTCGTGAAATTTTTCAGTCGCGATTTTTGTCGGACAGAATAGCACAGCCTTTCAGCACGTCCGATACAGTGTTCTGTCCATGTCTACTGCTCAATTCTTGTGTTGTCAATATAATATACACTATCCTTATCTACGTGTTCCTATCCTACTCCAACCATCTTCTCTTTTTGTTTGCAGACAGTAATGATGCCTTAGACACTCTTTCGCTGGCTGGGTAAAAGTATGTAGGGTATGGTGCTACCGAAGCCCAGTTGACCAACGAGGTCGGTTTGTAGTCCCATCCTGGGGTGAGTGTTGTCTTTGCGTTGGGCGACTTCACTGCTACAGAGTAGTAGCTGACGGATGACGTAGGAAACTGCATCAGCCATGTTGTGGCTGTGACCTTGGAGCCAGGTTGGGTTTGCATGGGTGCATACTTGGTTATTCCCGACTGCAGCGGGTATGGGATACTGAAGGACGCCGAGTTGACCAGCCCAGCACCGCCGACAGAGATCTGTGGGTCAGGGGGATCACCAGTGGCTGTGAGGATCAAGACCGTGGGGGTCCCGTCAACCTGTGTGGACGACAGACCCGACATGCCCAGCAACGTGAACCGCGGCGAGTAGTGGTTGGTGTACCCGTCCGCGAAGATCGCAGCTATCTGGAAGTAGAACTGTCCATTAGGTGCGTCGGTGGCCTTGATGCTGGCCGTGTACAGCATCGACGAGATTGCCTGCTTGTTCACGTACACCTTGAAACATTCGATGTTGTCGTTGGGCCCGGTACAGAGCGAAATCGTGTACCCAGTCACCTTACTGAGGTTGTCTGCATCGTCGGTGTCGGTCGAGGTGTCCTTCCACTTGAGCTGCACACTGGTCAGCCCACCGCTAGCGGAAAATGAGCCCCCGTCGGTGGGGGATGTGATATCAACGTCCGCACTCACAGTGCTGAAGACCGTTTGAAAAACGAGCCCATAGAGTATGCTCTGCAACTTCATCGTTTACGTGGTTCCTCCGATGCCTATAAATAGCAATCCTTCTAATGCGGGCTATGAAAAAGATCAAAGACTAGTGTTCTGGCCGATCAAACGGTGTATGGAGGGTACTTTGGGAACGTCAAAAGTACTGGGGGATGCAATCAATAGTACCACTTGATGTATCGCGTGTAAGAAGATGATCCTAAAAAGTTTCTGAATTTTGTTTATTTTTAAAAACTTTTGGTTGGATTTGGCGGTCACGTGGATAAGACGTATTGTTTGACAGAATAGGGATTAGGTTGATCACTTCCAGTTGAAGTGGTGTAGAGGTAGAGTGACGTTGTTCATCCAATGAAAGTTAAAACACCTCTTCTTCTGTACTCTACCATTACTCTGAAAGTCATCTTCAACTACACTGATAAAATCCATAGTATGACACTAATGAGTATTATGCTTAGAGAAGAGATATTGAAGTTAATTCTTGTACCAACAAATAGCACTGGATACCTACTAGATACCTACACTGTACATACATTGGAATACAACTGAACTCTCTACTTTACTACTGGTTTCCAGAATAGTAAATATCCATTCTCAATGATCTAGACCTCTCACGTGACTACGTCACCTGGCACACCTCCAACATAGATGCAATTCTCCTCTCACGTATGGAGATAAAACCTAGCATTCCATACAATCAGCTTACGGGGAACTAAAGTATTTAGTGTAACTCCAGATTAGATCATTTTGAGATGAAATCATGCACAAACTCATACTCGTGTTTGAATGCTAGTCGTCTCCACCATATAATGTAATCCAAAAATGCGCTATGTGCATGTTGTGTCAGTTCTCATACCATCCACTATCTTGTTTTCATCTGGTGAAGAATGCTGTACAACAATTCCCAAGCCTCAGGCTCAGAAAGACAATTCATTCCTATAAATTTGCGCCCATCGAAAACTACAATCATTGTCCATTCATCGTAGTATCTAGATCGACTCAATCCTCCAAGGCCAATCATTCATCTTAGTATTTGGATCAACTCACCATCCAGCTATTCAATTGTTTCCTAACACAACAGGCACCAAGCGCAAACACAATACCCATACCAACATGTTATCACCGACCTCCGGATGCTGGACTTAGCATGCTTCCGTTGAGGGCCGATTAATAATACTTCACTCACCACCGATCACCACAAACACTTCTCCTCACCACTAAAAGATTTGTGTGCTCTCCGAATGCACTCACCCAAGCACAAACAAAATCCACCAGAAGCTTCTTCGGCTGATTACGTGAAACCGTTTTGCCCATCACATGGAGTTGCAACTTGACGCATTTCGCCTCGAACACGAGACAAATTTTTCATCAGACCCTATTTTTCACCAGGGTCTGACAAATGGACTGGGTTGCCACCAGATGTACGACGTATTTGCAGAAAAGGCTGAGTCAATAGCCTGGCGGTTTACGATACGAATATCAGCTAACGCTGATGAACCGGCTCCGCCTATGAGAACAATGCTTGCGGAAATCGATGCTTGCGGATATTGAGGTACGAAATTTTTTACAAGCATCAAATGCAATGCACAGATCTCAATGGAAGTAATACCATTTTTAATTAAAGAGTGATGGCTCAATAATATGAGACCATCCTAGTGCGTACAGATCTACCCGAGGAACAATGCTCTACGAACTCATCTCCCACATGACCATACCATGCACGGCTTGATTCTGCACCCCCTTGGGAGATCTCATTCATAAGCCTCTATGTATTTCCACAATTCCAACATGGCATTCCAAGTCTTTGTTCAACTACGGATGATGACTACACCCCACCATCCGGTCATATACTTGAACAAAATAAGATTTAGGTATTAAGGTTTAAGAACAATCGTTTCTATACACTGACGTTTGCCACCGTTTGGTTTGCCTGTGATCTTTGCTCGTATACATCATACACGGCTTTACTGAGTCAGTTTGTTTTCTGTGCGTTATCTTCTCCGCTTTCCGTTCTCAGGCCGTTCCAACCCATCTCTTGAAGTCTTCTTCGTTTAGACTTCCAGACTTCTAGTCGAGACTGTCTCGATCTCTGTCCCACTTTCTAGCCTCTACAATTTCAAAATCTATAAGTTTCCTTAATATAAATTAGTCATAACGTCGTGAATAGTAGCCATTAGTAACAATTACGCAGCGGCAGCAAAGCGCACTCTCTTTTCCAATGGATACGCAAGTCTTTCATCCTCTTCATAGTCATCAATAATATGTCCGTAGGCCGAGTAGTTCAGGGATTGGTTTGTGTTGCTATGGCTGAGCGACACGTCTATGGTGAGGTCTGGGATTGAATATATGTGTGGCAGGAGGTGGTTCATTGAGGTCGATCTGACTCCATTGAACGAGTGCAGTTGTTTTATTTTCGGCAGGGTCATTGTTTGTCCCCAAGGAACCAACAGTCCCACCTCTGCGAACTGGGCCAGGTGCCTGAAGATATCGATTTGCACTGGCGATGAAGATGCACTCGAGTCGGAGTTGGGTGATATATATGGACTGAGCTCCACTTGCGACGACGATGGCAGTGCCAACGTCGCGACTCCAGTGAGCGCACGGCTCGATGATATCACGGGACTATCCTTGGCACCAGTGCTATTTTGAGCATTCCTACTTCCACTCACCCAACCTTGTGCCTGAGCAGAGGGATACGTATACCGCCTATTGGCCTTAACAACATTGTTGTTATTCCCAACCTCTCGACGGCCAACCTCCTCACGCTCAACACTCTTGCTCAACCTCAAACTCGCATCAGAATGATTACGCTTAAAGGTTCTGGAAACTAAACGATGCAAATTATTATGTTCACTGGTAGACTTCACAGGACCGTCCTCACGATCACTACCCTTCTTAAGATGGATCTTACCCCGTATATATGGGAAAACCCTTAGCGTCAGATCTAACAAAAACATTGCTCGCAGCTGTCTATGCTTCTTTCTTCTCTTCTTGAGCAGGACTACCCATATATAAACTTTTTTGCATTCATAAACGACGGAACGATCACAGGTGAATTCTGAAATGCCACAAAGCAGTGCGGTGTGCTAATTTTTTCTTAGCCAAAAAGAAAGGTGCCGGGGGTTTCGTTAACACCGGCCTAATGTTTGTTTAAAGGCGATTTTGAGGCCACCGATATTTGCCTTGTTAGTGCCCGGACTGCAAACTGTGGAGTATTGGTCAGCCAAAGGTACAGACGTTGAGTTAAGTGTTGGTGCGTAAGCGTAATTTAGTACGATTTGCTCGTTCTTCCGTCTTTACGATTAGTATTCTCGTTTGTCAGCTCTTCTTTTTGCTTCCACTCCTTCAATTTATAATTCTTCTCTTATTCATCAGCTCATACATCTACACGCAATCTAATCATATTGTTCATCTGTTCTTCTAATCATCATCTAATCTGTATCGGCTCTAATCTGGAGTCAGGTTTGCAACCAGTAAAATCAAACCTAGGGCTTCTTACCACGTTGGCTCGCAAAGTCTAATCCTCTCAAAGCATCGGTGCTGACTCCCACAACAGTATCTTTATCGCAGACCATCACGCTCTCATCGTCTACGCACGACATGTTCGGCACCTCATTGGTATCGAAAAACACAAGGCCATACTCGCGATACCTTGGGTCTGCACTCGAAGATCCCCACGTCCACTCGGTCTCCACGGCCTTTTTAAACTTCTTCTCAAAAAGAAGCCGTCGATACCTACTCCTCTGGAAACTGATATAGTTGTATGTAGCAAACACCTGGACCTTTTTACCTGGCTGCACGTCGCACAGAATGGTGCCTGTGTTTGCAAACAGGTAGCCCACACCCTTGTTGCTGGCTGAGGCCGCGGCCATTGCGCCAAGAACTAACAGGGCCTTGACCACTGGCGTGAACGCAAACGACAGTGTGTCTTGCATGGCATTGGCTTGGGTGTATGTGCCCCCGGCCAGCGAGAGTTTCGCTGAGATACAGTACGACATGGGCACTTGCGTCACCGGCACCAAACTGCTCGGCCCAAACTCGACCTCCATAACTTGCATCTTTTTTGTGCCATTGCTCGGCACTACAAAGAAAACCGACTCGCTCTCCTTCACCTTCATCACCATCTCCTGCAATACTCCCCTCCCTTTATCTTTCCAGACAGCCTTGGCCATGTCTTGCATGCTGTCAAACTCCTTGGTTTTCACCGGCTTCTCCGGTTCTTTTGCTATTGCTGCGCTCCCTTCTGCAACTACCTGTGCATCGCAGATATCCACAACGTGCTTGCTGACATTCGTATTCAACGATGGTAGTGACCCATTCTCTAGTCCACTGGATCCGGCATCACTCGACGCTGTTGCGGTTAAAATGAAAACTACTGCACTAAAAGTTAAAACCTTCATGCCTCATCGCAGACTATCGTCCTTCCATCGTCTTAAATATACCCCTTATCTTTAACTCTGCCTTATTTCTAGCCTGCTATACCTAGAAACATAAATTCACGTACGCTATACCAGGCTCACTTACTTGAACCACTCGCACTCCTCGCTCGACCTTCCATATCTCCCTTCCCCCTCCTCTCCACCTTCCCATGCTCACCCATCGTATTTTTCGCAACCATTTATACTCTAATTATGCCACAAACTCATCATATTACACAAACACCCCTTGAAATTCTACCCGGTGTTCACAACCTTCCACCTCGGTTCACTTCACCTTGATATCCCTTTCCGGTACCAAGGCCGGCTCAAGTGCTTCCATCGTAGCATTCCTTGACTGGTCTTTCAACGTGACGACATCGTGAGTGCTGTGTGCACAATGTGAATCCTGCTACATTGCTTGACATTTTTCTTGACTTATTGCGCTCTACTTGCCTTCTCTTCTCCTACTGTTTATACTTCTTCACAAACTCACCGTGGAACTTACTCCATCTCTCGA
Source organism: Kodamaea neixiangensis (assembly GCA_030565385.1). Lineage (NCBI taxonomy): Eukaryota > Fungi > Ascomycota > Pichiomycetes > Serinales > Debaryomycetaceae > Kodamaea > Kodamaea neixiangensis. Next base: position 173,457 of record JAJMBT010000023.1, on the reverse strand, counting down.
TCCAGTCCAAGCCAGGTGGCAAGAAGGTGGTTCTCAAGTGGAATGTATTCTTCTTCTGCCCAAACCCATTGCCCGGCACACAGCAGATCCCAGTGCTCTCCAACAACTCCAAACAATATATGTCGTCGATTTGGGAGTTCGTTTCCTTCGTCTTCTCAATCAAGCTGGGGTACGCTTCCGCAGAAAAGTTGAGCTTGGGGAACAAGTACATGGCTCCCTGGGGTTTGTTGCACAGAACGTCCTCCATGTGTTCGAATGCCGCGTGCAACAGGCTCAGTCTTTCGCGGAGGTCGCTGTGGATCTTCTCAGTCTCGTCGTAGTACACCTTGAACGAAGGGTCGCCCTCCTTGGGTGGGTTCACCATCAACTCAACAAGTGCTTGTCCAGAAACAACAGGACACAAGTTGATGCATGCCAACTTGAACAACACCGACTTCACCTCGTCGGTGAATCCAACAAGCTCCATGTACCCTCCTCTCTGGCCACACTCACCAGAAACACCCTTGGATGTTGAGTGCAACGACGCCAATTGCACCTTCTTGTACGTGTCGTCCTTCTCAATCAAGTCCAGCAATACCTTCTTGAAGGACACAAACTCCAGCTCAAAGATGTTGTTCTGGTATACCTCATCGGCGATGATCACCAAACCGTTGTCGTGTGCAATCTCAATCAAGTGTGCAATGTCGTCGTACGTCAAGATAGAACCCGTTGGGTTACCAGGGTTGATCACGACCAAGGCCTTGATGTCCTTGTCTGTCTTCTCCACCAAGCTCTGGATTTCTTTGGGGTTGGTGGACCAGCCATTGTCTTCGTTCAAATAGTATCCAATTGGCGTTGAGTCGTTCAACGCAATGCTTGCGGTGTACAACGGGTATTGTGGGATTGGGATCAAGAACGCACTGGTTGGTGTCGAGAGCACCTGGATCAAGTACAGCACCGCTGCAGATGCCCCGCCCGTCAAGAAGATGTTTCCTGCGTCAGCTTCACGTCCCCCATCTCTCTCGGTAATAAATTTAGCAATCGACTCTCTCACATACGACGAACCCTGTGAGTGAGAGTACGCTCCAAGCGAGCTCACGTCCTTCAAAATAGTCTCAGCACGCTCAACAACATCCAGAGGAAAGTTGTGGTGCTTTTGCTCAGGATACTGCAAAAGTGACAACACCTGGCGGTACCAAGTCAAAGCCTGCTGGTTCAACTGTTGTGGGTTGCCAATATTAGCATGAACAATCTCAGTGAAAGGTAAACCATGGGAATCTGGATTGTTCTTCAACTTCAACTGAAGTTCACCAGCACGAATTGGAATAGCACCTCTCACAGCATAGTTGGCCTTGAGCGTGGACTGGTTCAAGTCCTTCAACGCCAATTGCCTTGAGTAATTTCTAGCAAACCTAAGAAAACTCATAGTGGTGACTAAATTTTTTGGTTCCAAAAAAAAGTCCCCAAAATGTCTCGCAGTGACAATCCCATCCTTTTATGTTGGTTGGGGTGCCCCACCAATGGGGTTAAATTTGACTCGACCTCACACTAAATAGGCTTCTTTGCGGAGAAGTCGTCCATCAAATCGATGTTCGGTCGTTAATGCCCGTGAATCGTGATGCTTAGAGGTCAAGAATGGGCAGATAAGCTGATTGTAATTAAGCTTTGGCGATGCTGGTATTGTATTATTGAGTCATGTTGTTAACGATGTGGAGTTGATTTTTGTACTGGTTTCTTTTCTGGATAGTGATAATTGTTCTGGAGTTTAGACTATACGACATGCTTGATCTAAACGACTCTGAGTCTTCGTAGAAATCGAAGAATACCATGTGTACTAATAGTATGTATATACAAATAGACGTGATACACCAATTTATATACTACCACACTTTTTGCCCATCGCACACCCTCTCCACCCTCTCCACCCTCTCCGCACTACCTCACCCTATCCACCCTATTCATCTTACTCACCCTATTCACCCTATTCACCCTATTCTTTCCTCACACCACTAGTCCCGCACGACTCTTAACCTGATTCCGATTTTTTTTTTTCTAGTTTTTCATCCATTTGCAGCCAAAAAATCTGTCGATACCCCACATCATTCATTGCTGCCCCTGATGATTTGAAAAGATATCAGTTTCTTTAGTATGACGAATGCCCATTATCTGATTGCACTTCAGTCTGGAGGTCTGCCCAACGTGCCTCGGGAAGGTTGGTTGGTGTACTCGTACCGGTCGCATAGTATGCCCAACTTGGGCGAGTCCATCTCGATAGTTGATATAAACGACGAACACCCGGGTTTGGGTGCGCGTAGTCCAGACAAAGCAAGTCCTTTAGTTCCTCTGGCTTCTCAGGCACCGTTGGTGGCCAGGAGGAACTCAAGTGTGAGTGGCGACAGCGAAAAGAAGCACGTTCGCAGGAACTCCACCGCTATACGCTTCACCAACCCGCGGTTCTTGTAGCGGGAGCAAGAGCAACTGAATGGTGTGATTTGCAGAACAACGAACTAGCTTGGCTGTTGAGACTATGCGAACGAAGAGAATAAAGAGATGGAGATCTCAGCATATACTACTCACTACTCTGTATTTAGGATTAAAGAATGGTTAAAGAATTACATACATCTGTATCACTTTGAATCTTTTCATTGCTGTCATTTTCTCCCCATCTGTGTCTCTTCCATCTCCATCATCTATGTTTTACACCTCCTTTACTGTTATTGCCCAAAGTATAGTCTAATCCGCACCAAAGTACAAACTATCTATGAACCGGTTCCTAAAACACCAGTCATCGTCCCTAAACATCTCCTCGTTATACCACAATCCCTCCTTTGGTTCCATCGAGGACAACTTCCCAATGACCATCTTCACTTGCGGGAATACATGCTTTACTCTGCCCAACCCAATCTCCGTGCTCAAGTACGTACACAAGATAATATTCTCGGGCTTCACCTTGTGGTCAATCAACACCCGGATCGCCATGATCGCAGCTGCACCACTGATCACCTGAGAATCAAAAAGGAAGATCTTGTTGTCCCCGGTGTCGAGGTTTGAAGGAAGACTGGCATAATGCAACTGAGGTTCTCCAGTCTGCGCGTCACTCTGAATAAGCATCTTTCCAATCTGAACCTCAGGAATCGTTTTCTTAACAGCATTCAGAAAACAATCTCCGGATCTGATAATGTTCACAGCTATTATGTCATCCTTGAACTTGTATCCAGAATACAGGTAGTCGTGTATGGCAGAAGTCTTCAAGGAAATCGCTTGGTAACTCTCTGGTGTCAAAAATTCAAGTGCCTCTTCAATGATAAGAATCGACATTCTATCAAAGAAGAATATGAAGTCTGATCTTTCTGTCTCTTGGCTAAACAAAATCGAGTTGATCCCCCTGTGTTGGTTGCTTGCTGCAAGGATTCTCAAGTTTGGAATCTCAGCAACATCCTTAGCAGCATAAGCACCCAACTCCTTTAGTGCCTTCAAGTGCTGGACTGACTTCATATGAAGCTGCTTCTCGACATGCTTGATCATCAAGTTGATGGCGGTGCTGTTTTCCAACCCACGAGGCAAAATCAAGTCTGCATTGCTTGTCTGCGGGTTCACATACCTGACTGCATTTGGCTTGACAAACCTCTCCCATTGCTGAACTGCACCATGCAAGTCCCTGCCTCTCAACAAAATGTCTCTGGTCAACCTGCGCGCAAGGCAGATGTCCAAATCGGTGTCGACGTATATTTTGAGATCCATCAAGTCAAGCAATCTCTTGTCATACAATGCATAGATGCCTTCTACAATGATGACATTTGCCCCATAAACAGTCGTAGTCTTCGAGGTTCTGTTGTGCAATTTAAAAGAGTAGAGTGGTATGTCCGTCTTCTCTCCCCTCTTGATCTTCTTGATAGTCTCATACATCATGTCCATGTCAAAACTATGGGGCACGTCAAAGTCAAAGTTACAAGCAAATGCTTCCTGACGTTCTTCCTCTGTCAAAGGATTGTAGAAGTTGTCGAATGAAAGCAACACAGTCCATGGCTGGTTCAACTCCTGGATTATCTTCTGCGATACTGAAGTCTTTCCTGACCCCGAATTTCCAGCAACCCCGATGATGTACGGCTCTGTCCATGGTGGAACGTACAGTGAGTTATGCGATGACGATGCGTCGACTGACTTTCTACGCTCTTCACTGTAAAACGAAGAGCCCATGCCTACTTCTGCGTTGGAGAGAGACATGTTCAGCTGGCACGTTCCTTGGTCCTTCTGAAGATGGCAGTCTTGTCAATGATCTCTAAAAATTTTAGGTGCAAATTTTTGTGTTAGTGGGACGTCGCTAAGACCAACCTATCCCTATCCCTGTTGATAATATGATAGAAGGAGCTCAACAATAGGGTATCTAATTGTTTGAACTAGGGTTTGAGACAATCCGATCGAGGATCAACAATTCAATCGTTATTAGAATCGTGTATTGAGTGCTTTGAATTGAATATGTGCTTCACATCCGTCATGGTAAATTAGCTACCGTAATTACTAAGTTTAAGACGACTGGAAGAAATTGTAGTGAACTACAAAAGTATGAAATGAAAGAATTAAGGTGGATAGTACAGATATTGTCAAGACATTTCTCCTCGACTGTGCTTCTTGTTAAATGAAGAAAACCTTCAGGGTGTGATTTAGCCATGCTCTCAGTGCTTCCCCTACGGACTCGCTACTGTCTCAGTTTAGTGACAGATTTTAGGGACAGATTTTAGGGACAGATTTAGTGACGTAAGGAAAATCAAAGCGATGAGATATTCAGAAGAAGATGCTGAATATACAAACAGCACGGGGACAGCGAAGAGCTAGAGACCAGTCTCAATGGGATATTCTGGATGAGGAAATACTGCTGGCGCCACTGGCTGTTGCACTGGCTTGTGCTCAAGGTAAGGATCTTAAATGCAATGATCTGAACCAGGAACCTAACGAACCTCACAACAAAACAAGTCATTCTGAAGAGCAAGAACCAAAGGCAAAGGCAATCTCAGGTATTAAAGCAAACGCTAGTACAAATCAAAATACCCTAATCGATAGTGCTTACGACAGAAAGCGCAAACTAGAGTTACTCCACGCCAAACAAGGGCATGAAACTGGCAAACGAAACAAGTACGAGAACGAATGGGAAATGGAACAATACCGAAAAGCCACCCTGGGAATTCCCACTTACTCGGACAAAATCGAGGTGGCTACAGAAAAGGAGTATGATTTCGTGTTTGATGAATCGCAATTTGTGGATTTCGATGAAGAAGACCACATTGAAGGTGAAAACTTGCAAGAAACTCCAGCGCAGGAGAACGACCGCATGGCCATCTTGGAAGTTAAAGAGTCGCTTCCAGTTTTCAAATACAGACAACAATTCCTCGACTTAGTGCGAGACAACCAAGTCATTATAGTTGTTGGAGAGACTGGGTCAGGTAAAACCACTCAGTTTCCACAATATTTGCATGAGGCTGGCTACTCTACAGATTCTGAAGGGAACTCTTTGATTATTGGATGTACGCAGCCACGTAGAGTTGCTGCTACTTCGGTTGCAACAAGAGTGGCTGAAGAAATGGATACGAAACTAGGACAGAAAGTGGGTTACACGATTAGATTTGAGGAAAAATCGAGCAAGAACACAGTGGTAAAATACATGACAGATGGTATGCTCTTACGAGAGTTTTTGACAGACCCACAATTGACCAAGTATGGTGCAATAATGATTGACGAGGCCCATGAACGTACCCTTTCAACTGAAATATTGCTTAGTTTACTCAAAGGGATCTCCGAATCAAGACCCAGCTTAAGATTGATTGTTGCGTCTGCCACCATCAATGCACAAAAGTTCTCGGACTTCTTTGGCAAGGCTCCTATCTTGACAATTCCTGGAAGACGCTTTCCAGTTGAGATCCACTATACTAAAAATCCTGAAGCGAACTATGTTCAGGCTGCCATCACGACAATATTCCAAATCCACATCACTCTGAAAGAAAAGGGAGACATACTTGTTTTCTTAACAGGACAAGAAGAGATTGAACAAATGGAAGAGACTTTGGTAGAGTCTATTCAAAAGTTGGGTAACGAGATTGAACCGCTTTTGATTTGTTCAATTTATGCAAACTTACCAAACGAACTCCAGTCACGAATCTTCGAACCCACTCCTCCGGGATCAAGGAAGGTGGTTTTGGCGACCAATATTGCCGAAACCTCGATTACAATCCCAGGAATAACGTATGTCATAGACCCAGGATACGTAAAACAAAATTCCTTCAACCCTGCAACAGGTATGGAGAGCTTGGTGGTTGTGCCTTGCTCAAGAGCTTCGGCTGACCAAAGAGCAGGAAGAGCTGGGAGAGTGGGACCAGGAAAATGCTTCAGACTCTTCACGAAGTGGTCATTCTATAACGAAATCGAGTTGAACCCTGTTCCGGAAATCTTGCGTGCCAACTTGGTGTCAGTGCTTCTTTTATTACTTTCATTGGGAATCAATGATTTGATCAACTTTGACTTCATGGACCCTCCAACTTCAGAATCCATTATCAAGGCCTTGGAATTGTTGTATGCATTGGGTGCACTCAGTTCGTCAGGGGGGTTGACCAAATTGGGCAGGAAGATGTCTGAGTTCCCACTTGACCCGATGTTCACCAAGGCTCTCATACAAAGTGAACTGTTGGAAGTGTTTGAAGAGGTGTTGAGTGTCATTTCGATGTTGGGTGAATCGAGTACTTTATTTTTCAGGCCAAAGGACAAGAAGGAGCAAGCAGATAGAGCAAAGGAAAGGTTTACCGACCCAGCTGGCGATCACCTCACACTTCTCAGGGTTTGGGAAGAGTGGGTTGACACAGGGTATCTGAGCCAATGGTGTCAGGATTATTTCATACAGTACAAGACTATGAAGAGGGTCAGAAATATCAGAGAACAGTTATCGAGATTGTCATCCAAGATTGGTCTTTCTGGTTCTAAGAAACGAACCGAAAACAATCTTCTCGTGCAACAATCGATTTTTGCAGGCTTCTTTCCTAATGTTGTTCGCCTCTCTCAGATGGGGGACTCATACAGGCGACTCAAGAAGGGCCACGTTGTAAATATCCACCCGTCATCTGGTCTCTACCAAGTGAAGCCTCCACCGAAATTAGTACTTTATCATGAGTTGGTTCTCACTTCCAAAGAGTATATGAGAAACTGTATGATAATCGAAGAAAGCTGGATAAAGGAGTATGCGCTGCATTATTACAACTCAAGTGAGTTAAAATTTTTAGACAAGTCCGGAAGAAGATTTAACAAATAAAAGAGTTGGATACATACTAGATGAGAATGATCAACTTAGTTTTCGCTATACAATCTACTTGGATGCGGCATATGCTCTTGCGTACAAGTCAATATCCTTGAGAACCGAAGTTTGAACTGGCTTCCAACCAGTAAGCTTTCTAAAACGCTCAGAGGTAGTGTTCACCTTGGTGTTTAAAGCAACTAAGAAGGCGTTCTCTGCTGGTGGACCCACCAAGTTGACTTTACCCTTGTAGCCCAAAGTTGCAGCACTCTTGTTGACAATTTCAGTGATGTTTTCACGAGCATCAACCAAGTTGAAGATTGGAACCTTCTCCTTAGAGAGCTTTGAGATGTCTCTGAGAGCGTATTCGGATGCAGAGGCCACGTTGAAGTTTTCGACAAACGAGATTGGAGTGTTGTGGGTCATGTAGACGTCAATTTCATTCTTGTTTTCCTTGATACCTTCCAAAATCGGTTCAATGAAAGGGCCCCAGATAGGAACAGCACCTCCATACAAAACGGCTGGACGGAGAACAATAGCATCCAAGTACTTGTTAGCACTCACAACCTGTTGTTCAACAGTTGGTCTCCAGGCGACAAGAGGAGGAGGATGAACCTTACTTTCTTTGCCAACCACGTCCGAGTCACTCACAGGCTCATCCGAGGAACCATGGACCCAAACGCCAGAGAAGTAGATGAACCCAATACGCTTGTCGACCTTCTTGGAAGCGTCGATAACTTGCTGCAAAATAACAGGAGTGCTTGTTGGAGTACCAGACAAGTCAAGCACAGCATCGACACCCTCAGCATTGACAGCTTTCTCAATGTAGCCGTCTCCAGTCAAAGCAATGATTTCCAAGCCCTCCAACTGCCTGACCTTTTCTGGGGTACGAGCTAAACCGTAGACCCTGTGACCTGCTCTTCTCAAGCCCTGAGAAAGAGTAGAACCAATATAACCTGTGGCACCGATAACGAGATACTTCATGTTTGTTTGAATGAGAAAGACACATTTGAAAGTGCATTTATATAGAGCCGTTGGGTTCTTAACACTGCTGGTACTTCAATGTCTCACACTATTGCGATGTGGGTTTTTGCAATGGCATGGACGGGCGACCTGCCTAATTGGGAATTTGCAGCAATAGGACATTATTTCTTTTGCATTGACCTGACTAATCCCACAATGAGTCTAGCGAAGGCACCGAAGGCAACCAGATCAGAAGCCACGTGTCCAAGCGGTGAACAAACGGTGGCCCTGTTTGTGTTAAAGAGTGGCATCCATGTCGTGAAGGGTGCTTGTGAATATCTCAACATTCAGTTGAAAGAGAACAAAGACAGAAGTGATAGGTAAGCGATATAGTAAGCTATGGATGGAGATAAACCTGTTTAACCACTGTTTTCACTTCAACGCAAAGAAGACCGATGCATGTCGGGTTATGATTCAATAATTAGTAATTGGTCATGCTGGGGCCAGTGTTGAGTTCTTCCGTTGAATAGGAGTATTGATGCTAGGGTTGATAGAATGAAATGAGATCTCATGTGTGGAGAGTCTTTTAAACTATTTTTGAAGACTGTACGGTGAATTTTGAGGTTTGCAGAATACTCTCGTTGAGTGTTTGCGTTATATCCTTATAGTAAACTATTGTGATATTGAGAAATGAGTAGAGAAATAAATAATTTCATTCAAGTAGAAGTTTAAAATATCTTCACAATGTAAGTGGGGATATTTGAATCGTTATGTTTGCTTTGTCTTCTCAGTTCATGGCATTAGAAAAGTTTTGAAGATTTACGAAAATTCTACGAAATATCCAATTAAATATAGATTACGAACTTGGAAATTTAGTGTCTCTTACTAGTTCTAATGAAATGAGATAGAAGTGAACTGATTACCATCATGCTGAATACCCACCGAATCAACTTCCGTTCAATGAGTAAGGTCGTTTTGCGTACGATTTATAGTCTTGTGGGCTATTTCAATTGCGCTACCAAAATAACTTAAGAATCGAATCATTATGATGAGACGGCTGCTCATCATACAATCACGAAGGATACACCATCAGCATGTGCTACGGAAAGATTCCCAAGCACGAAGTGTCGACATAACACAGTTCATGACGGACCGAATTGACCTGTCGATTCAATCCATGGAAAATGTGATGAGCATCTTAGAAGAAGCTGAGCTGCTGTCAACGAGATCAAAGAGACCTTCGCATGCAAAAGTGTCTCCTTACTTACTTGCGTTGAGGCAAGCAGACACAGAGTACTTGAACAAGTACACACAGAAGTTTGGAGAGCAGGTTTACAAATATCGTGTGATGTACGAGTTCAACTCGAAGCCATACTTGGAGTCCAATAAGTGGATGCTCGAAGGGTTTGACGCCAAGTTTGACGTCGTGATGAACAGATTCCAGGCACTAGCGTTGCTGCCCCGTGCCAACTCATACTTTGTGAGGAACGGAGCACTTAATTTTGACTCGAAGTTGACGTATGCACAGTCTGTGGCTCGGTATTTTGTGTTGAATCAACTCCACTGTATGCAAAGGGTTCTGATAGACATCAAGCGCACTTCCAAGGAAATAATAGAGTATAATAGCACTGTGGATGTGTTTGAAAAAGTGTTCCTGCGGTATAGCGACCTGCAAAGACCAAGAATGATAAAGGAAGATGCGTTAATTATTCGCAGTGCTTTAGGTCGTAGACCATTTAGGAATTGCTTGCCATTCATAGCAATGGACCGGCAGGTGATCAAGAAGCTAGTGGGGAAGAAGATCGAGCCGGAGCTTGTATTGTCAGCAATGAAGACCGATGAGATGGAGGGGAAACTAGCATTTGAGATCTTGTGCAAGCGAGTCTTGTTCAAGATCCAGGATGAAAAAGCCAAAAAAGGAATCAACGTGGTTGCAGAGTTGAAGGAAGGCGTGTTGACTGGGAGTGGTAACAACAGCACTGTTTTCGACTTGGGTAGTGAGAAACAATACTGGGAGATGGACAGAACGAATGAAGGAACGTTCTACTATGAAGAAGAGCACAACGAGGAAGCAAAGAAGAGAGACAGGAACTTTTACCTTCCTGGGATAAGGACTGTTAACAAGTGGACTCACGAGAGACTTGCGGAGCCCCAATTGAGTCCAGATCGGGAGGTTGCATATGATTACAGTTTGCTTGATGAGAGGTTGTTGCTTTCCAAGTTTCTCGAGGATCCGATAGCAGTTCGAGACCTCAAGGTGTGTGTTGCGCATAAAAGTATGATTCCATATCGGTTCATGCGAAACATGAAGGCGGGCAGGATGTATGAGATTGCGTTGCCTGAGAGTGACATGTACCGGGAGATTGTTGGAGAGAACCAGGACAATGAGATCAAGGAGATCATGGCTGGTTACTTTGACCGATACTTTGCAAGGTTCTATGCGGCATTTTCACTTGAAGCTGAGCAATGGTTAGTTGGATTGTTGATTGCGTTGGCGTACAGGCCGAAGTTGATTGGTGAGGAGTTGGTGGGGCAGGCAGTTGAGCAGTTTAAAGTGAAGTTTGAGGAGTGTCAGTTGATTGCGATGCAGAGGAGGGGTAACAAGTGAGCAACAAGTGAGCGAAGCGAGCTTGATGGGACAAACATTGAGCAGGGAAGTGGCAATTGCCATTTGCAACTGTGAATGGTGCATTCGTTACGTGAGGAGTACGAGAGAAGAGGCAATCGCGATAGCGATTGCCATTGAATTGTGAATAGTTTAGGTAGAGATAGAAGTGTGAAATCAACGAATTGGGTAGTACAACATTTGGGTGCAAAAGCCTTGCAAACATAACAAGACGGAAAAGAGGAATAATCTAAACTCTAATTAAAGTTAGGATTGCTTTACATGTGAGTATTAAGTACATGAAGTTCACTTAAAGAGTTAAAGTACACTAGGTTGTGCCTACTACTTGATACTCGATGATATCTGATAGCACTGATCACCATATATGTCCATCAAAGTTCACGTGTTTCAAATTTCAGTCGCTCCTGTCGTTCTGTTTCATGTGACCAATTCGATCGCATGCAAACAATCTACTAACTCAAATAGATAGCAGACGAACAATAGGATGAGACAAATTCTCTAGCACAATAGGTTACTTGGTTTCAAGACCAGGAACAAGTGAAAAGTTTCCGAAAGAGACGAACAACAACAGACAAACATAAGGCCAGTATGTGCCAAGGTTCACGAGAATGTAGCTACAATAGACAAGAAAAGAGTAGAGCCAATGCAGAGTAAAGGTAGATACAGAAGAACTGAACAGTGGAGCAGCACAGTAGCGCAGCGCTGCTAAAGCACATCAGCACCAACTTACCAACGCGGAGAAATATCAACCCCTTCAGACTCTCGCAAAAGAAAAGGAGCAGAAGAAGGTTTTGTAATTACACTTCACTGCTTTCTCGTGCATGCGAACAAGCAAGAGTTCTTAACAGAGAGCAAAATCACCCAAGCGGGCAGGTCAACATCGACAGGGCTAGCAACACGTTGGCAGTGTTTTAGGTTTAGCATGTTCGATTAACGTTTGGTGTCCAAGCCCAACGTTGTTCCACAAGTTCTGTTGAGAATGTGATACGCAGACATTAGAATGTATGACAAAGTGTCACGCACACAAGGCTGCATTCCGTCTAGTGCCTGGTGATAGCTGTCTTTCACGTGATCGTTTTGGCTGGGGGCTGGGTGCGTACATGAGAAACCGGAGCGTAAATTGCTGTAGACACAGCTGCGTATTTATTCTGCTACACTACTTCACTGTGGGTTACTCTATGTTACTGATATTTTCACGATATCCTGTCACTGTAATTTGCTCCGCACCCTATAGCGCACCCTCCACTCTTCACCACTACCTCCTACGTAGCACTACACTTTACACTTTACCAGCCACACTACGGCACGCTACAGTTACTCGCACGCTACGCTGGCTCGCCCACCGGCTCGCCCACCAAGTTCTCCAGCTAGCACACTGCCCTCACACGCTTCCTCTATAATTAGACGTGCCGTACCTTGAGCCCTTTGTGGTGTCTACTTATTTTTTACCAAAGCAAATTTTTCGTGTATCACCAAAAAGGAGGAGATTCTGAGATTTTAAAACAAAATACACCAGACGCCCTTGGATTTACTTGTTCATCTCATTCTTTCCTTTACGGTTAATAACGATTCAACTATACCTTCGCTTGTCTTTGGGTACTACTGAGAGTAACTAGTGTGAGCACAGTACTTTCTTCCTGTTGACTATCCATCAGCTACTATCCACACCCACTATCTATATCCACCCCTGGAACTCACCCGTTAAGTGAAAGTCGAGTCTACAATGATACCTAAGATCGTGCTTGTAGCCACGATGATGTTGGTGCTGCTTGTCAGTGCCGACACACAGGTGGCATGTGTTGCGTCGATTTCATCCAGCGCAAAAAGCATAGGATCTGAACAGTTCCAGACGGCGCTGTTGTGCTCGCTGCTGTGTCCTGGCTCGCCCTACGTGGCCCTCCAGAACGGTGACGAGTGCTACTGTTTGGACTCGCTCCCCTCTGGCGACTCGCTGGGCTGTAACATCCCTTGTACTGGGTACGGAACCAACATGTGTGGTGGAACCTCCGCCTACTCCATCTACGCCAACTCATATGGCAGCTCTGCTCAGTTTTCTTCATCCGCTGGCAGCCCTTCATCAAGCAGTGCACCCAGCTCGTCCTCGCTGGCCTTGAAAACGTCCACGCCCCCCAGCTCTACGTCGTCGACTCCGCTGACCACGAGCGCACCACTGTCCACCCAATCGGACACCGCCGTGAGCTTGCTGACCACCACCGAGTCCAACCTGGTGTTGATCAAGACTATCACCAGCACACCCTCACTGACAAGCTCGGCATCGGCATCGGTATCGGCATCGGCATCAGCATCAGCCAGCGCCAGCAGCACCCCTCACAAGAAATCGTCGAACGTTGGGCCCATCGTCGGTGGGGTCGTTGGAGGGATCGCAGCCATAGCCTTGATCGGCTTGGGTATCTTCTTGTTTATGAGATACCGTAACAGAGACGAATACGACGACGAAGAAGAGTTCTACGACAAACCTAACACTGGGGCCTTGGGCGGTGGCTTAGGCATTGGCCTTGGACCAGGCTCAATTTCTGGAAGCGGTACCACGTCCTTGGGCAGAGGAGTCTCACTGAAGGGCTCACGCAGAAACAAGAATGCCGGTCCATTGGACATGCCTATGACCAACCCATTTGTCCACCCACTGGACGCCACGGCACAACAAGGGCCCAACGTACTACTGGGACAACAAGGCGCACTCGCCGACCCCCGCTTGAACCCCATCATGATGGGACGCCGCAGACTATCAGAGGGCTCCTTGGCCGACGAGGCCGACTACTCGAGAAAAATCTTACAGGTTGCAAACCCATAATTGATGGAACATCATTAAAAACGTTTGCCCCTGACTGGACACCCAGTACTTCCTCTATACAGTGCAACTCACTCACGTCCGTGAAGTGAGGCACCATGATCTACTCATGCCCTCGTTTATTTTCTTTCATATGGTTTGATTGCCGTCTGGCTTGGCTTTGTATTTAATTCTCTCAATAGGTTTACGTGATAAGTGATGTAGTGACTTGAGTCTTGACTCTAGTCTAACAAACATTGAGTCGGCGACCCAAGTGTTGACTTAAGTATTGACTCTAGTATGAGAGTCTAGTATGATGATATTTGATAAGAGGTTGGCGTACCCAGGCTGAGACTTTTCAGCACCATGTTTTAATTTGGGACACGAGCTCCTTCACATAAGAGTAATGAAATTTGGGAGACAGGACGAAGACTAGTAGAAGAGTTAATTCTGATATGGAATTTGTATGAACTTTGACATTGAGATCGGAAAGGTTTTGACATTGATCTTCTTAGGTCTTCACCACTCAAAACTCAACTAGAGTCTTCGACTCGGAGGCCTTTAGTCTTGACCCGGAAGCACGAGTCCGGTACATAATCAATCGATAAAATTTAAAATGGGATTATAAAAAAACCAGGGGCGCCAAACAACACCGACGAAACCGAACGAAATGAGTGTGTTAGATGTTGCTGGCAATGGAACCAGACCCGGGACGCCCAGCAGTGGGAGTGTGACGGGGGTCAATGTCAACACCACGAGGAATCTTTTACCAGCTTACGAACGAATATACTATGACGACTTACAGAAGCTTTACACACAGTTGCTTACGTTGAAGAACAACCGCAACCACTATATCAACCTGAAGCAGGTGTATTCGATCTACGACCAGTTCTTGAACTTGTTGCACGATTTGAAATTGAGTCGCAAGGACGAGGAATTGAAGGGCCTCAACTTGAACTTGCCCAATGGGAACGACTTGAAGATTGACGATATCTGGCAGTTACTATCGCTTTGCTTTGTGACGTGCGGGTTGATCAAGTTTGCGCCGGCAACATACTCGTCGTTGTCGACCGTGTCCAAGTTGTTGAGCCACTTGAAAGAGTGCCAGGTATACACCATGGACGACTTGCAGCCCATCAAGCAGCGCTTGACGGAGATTCGAGACATAATATCAAGCAACAACCTCGACGAGGACGACGAGAATGGCAATGAGCACCACAAGAACGAGGAGAACTTGCTCTTGCGAAACAAGTTGAGCAAGTGCGAAGCCTTGTACAAGCAGTTGGAAGACAACTTCAACAACATCCCTGCGGACTTGGAGGGTATATACAACCAGCTCATTTTCATCAGAAAGTCCATCATGAACTACTTCACGAAGGAAAAAGCCGATGTGCCCACGCACAACCACCGGACGATCACGGCCAAGATTGACCAGATCAAGTCGGAGCTCAAGAAGATTGAGAACAAGAGAGACGAGGAGGATGGCAAGTTTCACTCGCTGATGGGCGACCTGGACTCGTTCCAAGCAGTGCTCAATGGACTCATTGACGACTGCAACAACTTGGTGAACGACTTGGTGATCCAGAACGACTCGCTATCGTCATTAGCGCAGTTGTCGATCAGCGAAGAAGCCCTGGAGCACGCACTCGTGAGTGCCACTGAGAAGAAGTTTGAGACCATCTACACCAAGCTCGTAGACTTGAAGCTGACGTTGGAGAACTTGTTGATAACACGCAGATGGACATTGAGAGAAACAGACTTGTACAACTATCAACAGATCCTCAAAAGCATCGACGAAGAGCGCATCCAGCTCAACGCAGCACTCGAAGCCAAGAAACTCCCACCCAGCCGTAGGGTGCGGAAGAGCCACATCTTGATCTTGTACTTGTTGAGAAGATGCTATGCACTCATCTACAAGTTGCTCGAGAGCTCGGAGCCGGTGAGCGAGTCGTTGCAGCCGATCCACAACCAGTTGTCGACCGTGCGCCGGTGCTTGCTAGAGATAAAGAGAATCGACGGCTTGAACAGCTTGCGCGACTTGTACCCGTTCCAGATGAAGTTGGCGCTGTTGGACAATTTACGCGACGACGGAAGATTCATTATCAACAACCAAATCCCGGAGGGACAAGGCACGTTGAACGCATTGCTTGCCGAGTGCTTTGACATTATGCATGAACTCAAGATCGAACTAGAAGACAAAGACGAGGACGACAACCTCAATGGTGGAGACTTTACCAACTCGAAGAAGGTGGCGAGCGACGAAGCTGTGGACGACAGCGACAAGGTCGACTTGGACGAGGTCGAAATAAAGAGAAAGAGGTATGTGGGATTCAACGAAGCAGACTATGATAAGGAGCTGGAATCGGCGTTGGAGGAAGACTACGACGAAGAAGAGTATGATGAGGACTACAGTTTCTCTGACCCAGAGTACGAAGGTAATGATTACTACTAAGATGTATAAAGATATAAATAAACGACATGAAATTGAGAAGGTTGGTATTGCTTATCAATTGGTTCTGGTATCTGCACCTTAAGGTTCCCCTGGGTATTCCATTGTTTGGCTGCAAAAAACACAAAACGCAAACACGGTTCGGTATAAAAACGGTTTGAATGCCTTGTTCAAGGTCAAGATACTTGTTATGGTTGCAGGAAAACTCAGTTTGCTATTATTGTTATTAGCTTTGTCTAATGCTCTTGTTATTCCGCCGTTAGACGGTGAGAATGGGCTTTTACCGTTTGTTGAGAATGGGCAGGTAGAACCTCCCTTAGTGCTACCAACGGAGCAACTCTTTGAGCAGCCCTCGGTATTACTGGAAACCGAAAGTGATGAGAAAATACCTGAGGGACCCAGACCCGGTGACACCGCATCAGTAGTTCAAAACGGATTTGGTGGAGGTATCAAGAAGGGAATTGGACTCGACATTGGCCTCTTTGTAGACGAGAAGAAAATGGGAAGAGGTAAGAACCGTTGGAAGGAATGTGTCAACGAATACTGTGAACCATTAAAGTTATCAAAGCCCAAGCGATTATTTGGTAAGTTGTTTGGCAAGGGCCGTGATTGAAATACGCAAGAATTTTGGACTGAAAATCATACAATTGTTGTCAGAACCGAGTAGATTACTTTAAGATTGTAGCTGTAGTGGTTAATCTCATCGAGTTTATAAACGTGGAGATACAGAAACAGAATAGTAGTCTTAATCTGTCTGATATTAATTGCTGCAAAATATGACACAATACACAAACCCATACACTATATAAGGTCTCATGTAAAATTAGAAAGACAGTAATGTTGCTCACTCAAATATCTAGAATCACGGTACTTTTGCTATTAACTGCTAATGCAGCTGTTATTCCAACCACTACAAATACAGAAGCTGGTAACGATACTCGAGTAATCCAAAGTGGGATTTTAGGCAAATCCCATAAGAGTGTTGGGTTTAAGTCTCGGACTTGGAAAGAGTGCTACAACGGATCTTGTCTGCCTATAAAACAGTTACTTCTGATTCCAGAACAAGTGGTCAAGAAGATTTTGAAAACCAAGGTTAGAATTGATCTTCTTGATGGAGATCTCGCGGACTCTTTATACATCGATCCAGG
Source organism: Kodamaea neixiangensis (assembly GCA_030565385.1). Classification (NCBI taxonomy): domain Eukaryota; kingdom Fungi; phylum Ascomycota; class Pichiomycetes; order Serinales; family Debaryomycetaceae; genus Kodamaea; species Kodamaea neixiangensis. The sequence continues at coordinate 156,231 of JAJMBT010000023.1, read as the reverse complement.
AACTGCAATGGAGAAAGCGATGGATATTGTTGGTGCAGCTTTAGACAAGGTAGGTATTATAATATAAACTACATTGTAGAAGATGTCAACATCTGAACAGATGTACAGTCTATTCACTAAAATACAGTTTTAAGCAGCACCATAAGACACAGAGTCGGTGCTGAAAGATTCGTCTTCGCCATCGTACTGTTCGTTTTCGTTGTACAAGAAGAATTGTACAAAGATGGTAAAGTCTAATGCAAGTGTTCCTAAGGAGCCGGCCAACCACGACAGGTTGACCCACAAGTAGTACCAGCTCATGTCTATGGCCAAGATGGAAATGACGTATGTCAAGTTACCCAAGCATGCGAACAAGAAGAACATGAAGGAGATACCCTCGCAACTCTTGCGTTTGTAGTTGAGGAGGATTTGTGGGATACGGGATCCCAAGTATAAGATGGCACAGAGCCATCCAAAGAACTGGGCCAATGGGTCGTAGATCAACTCGATTGGTTTGTCTTCACCTGGGTGTTTGGCTCTGTGGCGTTCGTCTCTCAAGTATGAGATGTACCATCCAATCAAGCCTGCGGATATGACAAGGGCAACCATCAATGTCTTGATGAGGGCCGACTGCAAGGCTGAAATTCCAGATTCTTTTGGCTTGGTGGCTTCACCAATCTCGCTGCTAGCCTCTTCACTCACATCGTAGTGCTCTCTGGACAAAACAGTTTCCAAAACATCCTCGTTCATTGGGTTTGCTGGCGACAAGTGAACATAATCAGCATTCTCGCCCTGGCCGTAAACCAAGCACTGCCACAACAAAACGATGTCAGCCAAAGTGTAATACACCGCAAGAATGATCATCGTGGGCAAAACACCCTGCATTATCGACCCAAGGACATTGAATACGTCTCCAGCCAACCATAGTATAATGAACAGTAGAGACAAGCCCTCCGATGACTTTCTCTTGAAATTCTCATATATCTGAGGCGCAAAGACAATGATCCAACAAGCTAGCGATATAGAACCGGTGATCCCACTCACAGCTTGCGCATCTATAATAATAGGAGGAGGAGGTGCCATCTTGTAGTCGTTAATGTCTTATCTGGGGAATATCGCAAGTATATATACTGCGTCAAAAAATTCTTCACTTGGATTTCTTTTTGTTGCTCCGCACATCTGACTCAGAAGACACGGCAAAGTTGCAAAAATGGTGGGGAGGGCAAGTGAGTGCGTGATGTGAGCGAGCAGAGCGAGCAGAGCGAGTGAGTCGCAGTTCTGGTCCAGGCAACTAGCAGATAGTGTATCTAGTCCATGCGCTAGCAATTCAGTTTAGTTGTTGTCTAGAATGTGTAGTTGGAGACTAGTCATGGTGCTAGTCTTCCTTGTTAGTTGTACAGCCTTCCAATTTTTCACTCTTCCAAAGGTTTGTTCTTGTTTGCGAGGTGCTGGTGACGTTTGTTCTTTAGGTTTGTGGATGTAGATTAGATGGGATGAATGTAGAGTTTGTGTAGTGGATGGCATTGTGACTGTACGGACTAGGTTTTGACATTTGGAGTCCAGGTTTGGTATCTGATTTGGTGTGATATTAGCTTGGTATGATTGAAGGGTGGAAAGAATGATACTAGATGTGATGGAGATACAAATTATGTATGAATATGATCATGATATACATTACGGTATGAGTATGATCATGATATACATTACGGTATGAATATGATCGTGATATACTTTACGGTATGAAAATGATCATGATATACACTACGGTATGAATATGATCATGATATACACTACGGGCTGAATATGATCATGATATACACTACGGGCTGAATAAACTGATTGCATGGTACCAACACATATTAATACTAAGTACACTCTCCCAATATCCTAAACAACTCTCCTCTCTCTTTCATCATCCCCTCATAAGTACCCTCCTCCGCAACATACCCATTCTTCAACACAATCGCCCGGTCGGCAATCTTCATCACCTCACGGTCATGGGTTATCACAAGAATCGTATAATTCTTCTTCAATCCCTTTATAAGCTCCAAAACAGATTGCCTGTTGGCAGGATCTAAACTTGATGAACACTCATCCAAAATCAACACATCTGGGTTGCGAATCAATGCTCGCGCTATCACAAGCCTCTGCAACTGACCTCCAGAAAAGAGAGAGTTGGCTCCTTCTCCAATCACATTATTAACTCCCTCAGGAAGCGAGATAACAAACTCGTACATGTTCACCTGCTTCAAAACAGCATAGATATCATCGATTCCCTTGCTTCTTGTTTCCAATCCATACACCAAATTATCGTAGATGGAACCTTCAAAAAACGTTGGTGTCTGAGTTACTACAGCAACTCTCTCCCTCAACCAGTCGATATCCACTTGATTTATGTCCATATTGGATATATAAATGGATTTGTTGCTCACTCCATAGAGCCTCGTTAACAACGACGAAATAGTAGACTTTCCACTCCCAGACTCTCCCAATATGGCCAACGTCTCGTTCTTCCATACTTCAAAAGAAATGTGCTTCAACACATATTCCGTGGGTTTGGTTGGATACGCAAACCTAACATTTTCAAAGGAAATCAACTTCTCACCGCTTAATTTGTATGGCTTCAAGGTACCCTCGTTCTCTGTTTCCAGAGCTTTCATCTTCAATATCTCTATAATCCAGGTCCCGGCCCTCTGGCCCCTAGCAATGTCTGGCAATTCGTTTAAAAGTCCACTGGCACTAGCTATGGTGAAGGTAAGTAACGTTATCACCTGCAATAACTCCTGCTGCTTGTAGTACCCACTTCCTACCAACGTCATACCATAGTACAAAATTGTACCTGTTGCAATCGCAGAGCAGAGGTCTGTCAATGCTAAACCAAACCCTGTGTATGCCGCACGAAGTCCACCAATATTATTGACTTGTTCCATCTTGTTGGAAAACCCCAGACGGAAATGCTGTGCGTTTCCCATGACCATGATACTTTTAATCGAACTGACTGTCTCATGGTTGTGGCTCTCGACTTCAGAAATCTTCGCTTTATACTGGGACTCTGAAGCCCGCAAGAGTATTCCATAGAGAGCAGTAATCAAGCCAACTAAAGGAACAAACGCAAGACCAACAAGTGCTAGCCTCCACCCACTAATTATCGACCAAACAATCCCAACAATCGACATTGTAACCAAGTTAACTGAAAGTGATAAAAACTGCGAGACCAAGTTACGCAAGTCTCGCGTGTCGTTCATCAACAAGGCCGTAATTGCTGCAGGCTGGTTTCTAGAACTGTCCAAGAAAGACATACTCTGCTCGTTAATCTTGACAAATGACTGTTTGCGAAGATTCACTATCCAGCACTCGCTCGAGTAGTCTAGCACAAACAGTGATAAGAACAGAGTCAAACCAATCGTGACAGCAACACCAATAACAACTGCAGACCACATTACCAATGTACGAGAAACATCATCTCCTACCGAAGCTTGCACCATTGTAGAAAGCAACTTAGAGAAACAAAATGAAAAGACAGGATTGGCTGCTCCATGGATGACAGACACCAACAATCCAAAAACAATTAACATCTTCTTGTCGATGCTTGAACGGCAAAAGTTCAATATTTGAAATACTCCCAAAACAGGCCTGTCAGACTCTTCGTCAGATCCTATCTCTCCTCCCATTTGCTCCAAGTTTTTCAAGATCGCTGGATCCTTTAAAAGATCAAACTTTGAGACTCTTTTAAGCTCATTAGCGAATTCTTGTCCCTTTGAACGGCTTGACATATCTTGCTTGACTAAGGGTTCATCTTTCAACAACTTAAATGCTCCTTGCGATTTAATTTCACCATCCTCAATCAAAATAACATGATCATCAGGTTCAATATGAGCAAACTCATGTGTAATAATAATCGTTGTTCTTCCTTCTCTCCACAACCTAATTCTGCTCATTAATTCATCTTTGTTCTTTCCATCCAAAGCACTCAATGATTCATCGAGAATCAAAATTGGCGTATTTCTTAACTTTGCCCTTGCAATTGAGAGCCTCTGTTGTTGTCCTCCCGAAAGCAAGTTGTCTGAGATTTCAGTTTGGAGACCATTGGGGAGGTCAGAGGTGAAGTCATCAAGCAACGCGAAACTCACTGCCTCACTTATCGACGTCTCCGAAACATCGTCTAAGGGTTGGCACTTGTTCAAAACTGAAAGTGCTATGTTATTCTTCAATGATGTTTTGAAAATCGTCAGCCTTTGCTCAATTAAAGTTATGCTATCTGCCAACCATTTAGGAGAGAGAAGATTCAAGTCATGATCCCCAATAAAAATCTTACCTTCAATTGGTTGGTACAACTTCATAATCAAATTTGAAATAGTGGACTTACCAGAACCTGACCTCCCAATTATGAAGTTCATCTTATGAGATTGCATTGTGAATGATGTTTGCTTGAGAACAATTTCTGGTCTTGTAGCGTATTTAAATGTTACATCTTCGAAGGTGATATCTCCCAGACATTCAGACGGATAATGATTTGAGATATTGTCTTTGGATTCTGAAGTATCAAGAATAGCCGCAATTTTTGCAGAGGCAGCATGCGCTTTATTTAAAACTGCCAATATCGAAGTGATCTGACCTACTGCTGAACCTAACATCAAGCAGGAACTGAAGCAGGTGAAAACCTGATTGATTTGCAATTTCCCAATCTCAATCAAGTGTATTCCGAACCAGAAACCTTGCACAAACATCATGTAGACCAAAAACTTCAATGCACCAGAGTTTCCAGCAATTGCCAATGACAATTTCGTGAATGCACGAGCAGACATATTCACATACTTGTTGAAGTTGACCATTTCTTGGTACTTTCCATTTAGTATACGAACAATCGCACCCGAAACCAAAGACCAGTTCAAGATTTTGGAAGCTTCTGAGTTGATTTCATTTTCCAAGTTCGCAGCCTTATAGGTTAATTTACCAAATGCCCATCCAAGGACGCCCATAACTGGGGCTGTAGCCATGATAACCAATGTTAATGCCCATGAGTGGTACATGGAGGTTATAAATAAAGCAATTATGGAGGCCATTGTTTGAACGAGCAAACCAATATGGTCAGAGGCTCCTGAACGTAACTCTTCAATGCACCTATTGACTTGTGACAAATCACCCATCAAGTTCTTCTTGCTTTCAAGCCATTCTAATTTGCGAGTGAATAACAGATTGTATAACTTTGTTCTTGCTCTGGTCTGCTGCACTTCACCGAATTTCATCCACGTATATATACCTGCGAATGTGAAGGCCATTTTGATCAAACCAACCAACATGATCATGCCACACGTGAATCGCACGTCTTGAATGAATGCACCTAACGTAGTATAGTGGCCCAAGTAAAATTGAGTCAATTTAGTGAATACATTGCCATAAAGTACTGTTTGGACAGGGGACCCAGCCGCAGAAGCACAGATAAGAACAACACCAGCAAACACTTGTGGAGCATCTCTTCTCTCAAAAAACATAAACAAGCTTGGTTTAAGTGGTTGGGTGGTTTGAGGTTCATCTTCAGAGCCAGACGATGAGATACTAGTGACTTTCTCTTGAACACACTTTTCATCACCAAAGGGGTCCAGGAACTCGGAGCTAGACTGACATTTCTCCATAATGTAAACCGATAATAAGAAAGAGGATAATGAAGATCCTCCTTCAATTTATAATGGATTCATAGTTGCAAGAGCATGGTTCAATCTACCACATTCGATTTCATTTATGTTTGAAGATTTGTCCCAAATTACTGTTTTCGGCCAGATCAATATGGGATGTGGGAAGATCTGAAAGTTGTGAAACAGATTAGAGGTTAGCTAAGATAATTTCAAGCATGCAGGGGCACTATATGCTATTGGCATTTCAAGTTGAGAAGTACTTTATTACTGTGTTGTTCAGGGTACTTTTTGCACCCAATTAATTTTGAAGGATGTTGAGGTCAAGCTTATTCTAAAAAGGTACATACACGAGGATGATCTTCTTGATTCACGTACTCAAAGTTTCATGCTTCAATTACAATTCTTATATCTATCTCCTATTGCGTCTTTTCATTATTCATTATATACCTCTTAAGGTATTTACTTTTCAACTTAAAGGCTTGAGCATCTCAAACTTCTTATATTATTAAACCTTCATCTTCTCAATCTCAAGTCTCCTTGTCTTTTCTCTCAAGTTTCCTTATCAATTCCTCCTTTTGTTTAATTGTTTCTTGCATACTCTTAACAACGGAATCGGTATTCAGCGATCTATAACCTCCAAACACAACGTTAGACACCAAAAGACTCCCAAAGAGCAAAGAGTTTATAAAGAAAAGCGTTTTCCATGTAATTGGCCTCACAAATCCATTGACTATATCAGCCAAGGTTTCTGCAGTGATCATTGAATGTGCAACTTCTTGTGGATCTCTATTCATACAAGCATACAATGCATCACACGCAGCTATGATAGCAGGTGGTGGGGAGTCCGCACACTTGTTCAAGTAATAATCTTGAGAACACTTGGATATCTCTAGTATCGTTTCAGCCATATATTGGTCTTGTTTGAGCTTAACATCGTTGGATATCGTCCTCACAAACTTGTAGCCAAAGTACACCACCACAAGTACGATCAAGGTGTTCACTATTAGCTGGAAATATAGCGAAAGAACGTAAGGTATCGTTGGATCTCTAAGAATTGATGTGGAGGAAGTATAGTGAACGAGATCTGTTGGATCCTGGAAGATCGGGTATTCGTCATCCTGAGTATCTTCTTGAGGTAACACATCGTCTTTAGTTGCATTTACAATCAAGTCTCCCTTAGAAAAGAGGACACTAGCACCTTTGACAGGATTCAATTTGCCATTCTGAGTGGCCACGTTCAATTCTGGGTGCCTACTTATAAGCGACTCAACTTCGGTCGACTTGTTGGGCGTACTGACATTTTCACTCGCTAGAGAACCAACATCAAACCCAGAGAACTCGTTGGAACCCTTCCTCCTCCTTGTTGGTGTTTCCATCTCGTATTCAAAATTAAATGTCAAAAAAATTCTTGATCGAAAATGAGCTTGAGGTCCAAGTTGAACCAGTTTCGCAATGAGGAGAAGCTGAAACCGTTGGTGGTTGTAGAGTCCAAGATCACCAAATCAAAGAAGACACAGCCTAAAGAGAAACAATTTAGGTTGAGAGATTTGAATCCGATGTTAAGCCAAAGCCAAGTATTGGTATTCATTGGTTACAATCCGGGGATCCAGTCTTCGATCCAACAACACCACTACGCCCACCATAGCAACTTGTTTTGGAAACTATTCAACCAATCCAAGCTACTATTGAAGGTGATAGAAAGACAATCTTTAGAGAGAGACGATTTTCTCAGCAGTGTAATAACAGAAGAAACCACCATACTAAAGCCAATACATGATGCTGATTTGGTGCAATACGGAATTGGATTTACAGACTTGGTGCTACGAGCAACGAAAAGAGCAGACGAACTAACCAACCAAGAGAAAATGGACAACGTACCTCGCTTAATCGAAGAGTTCAACTACTCTAATAGTGAGTATTTGGTTTTTGTGGGGAAAGGTATATGGGAGATTGTAGTCAAGTACTTTTCACAGAAATACGGAGTGAGTTGTAAGTTGACTAAAGACAACTTTGAATGGGGCAAGCAAACTAGCAATGACACCAGGGAACCGTACAATTTAGTGTTGAAGCGAATTGAAGAAGAGACAAAGAACAAGCGGATATACGTCTTGCCAAATACTTCTGGACTTGTAGCTAGTCTTTCCTATGCTGAGAAATTAGCCTTATGGGACAATTTAGTCGAAGATGTTGCTCATTCTGCTCTGGAGCCAGAGGATGTTGCTTCTTCTACTCAGGAGCCAGTGACCTAGAATCCTTTTTAAACTATTTACATGGTTGCGTACACCAGAGAATTAGATGTTAGAACTATTCTATCTCAAATACCGTTAAACGTAGCACAGCAGCTGGAAACGACAAGCAACTACTTCCATATCTTAAAGAACACACCATTCAAATCTCTATTGAACTTTTGCTGAGACTCCGGACTGTCAACGTCTTGTCCAAACTGTCCAAAATTATCAGTGAACATCCTGTCCACTATGTACCTTATTCTATCACACTGGTCAATGCTCACACAGTCTTCGTAGTGCAACTTTTGTAATGCCTTACCTTGAAGTTCGATACAGGTTGATACTTTAGCTATCTCATCTTTGCATTGGGTGCTTGTTGCTGTGAGAGAGTAACCACGAAAGCATTCTATAACCTTCTCTTGTAATTCTGCACAGTTGATTGAGGTCACCTTCTTTGGTTTCTCTGTACGCTTGTAGCTTTCGTACTTGCTGTTGTATTCGTTGTTGGCGTTCTTCTGTAGCACCTGGTTAACCCGTTGCTGCTCTGGTGTGATTTCGAAGATTGACTGGGCTTTGTGGTCGGGGTTCTGTTCATCAAAGAAGTCTTTCAAGCTATCGGGTAGCTCTTTCTTGAGTTGCTCTGTCTCGGAGGTCCCAAATGGCCACCACAACATGTCTGTATTGTACGAAGAGATTGATTTGTTCGAGAAAAATTTACAAGTTGAAGCACGATGTTGAAGGTAGAGACGGTGGAATGTACTCGAAATAACGGAGAGAGGTGTTTTATGTGAACTAAGTAGAGGTGTATGTGTTAGAGTGTTTGTATGAGAAGTATTGAGGTGCTAATGCTGAACCGCATTCGTATTTAGAATTAGAAATCAAAGAAGCAGATTGTTAAAGAGTATCAATGCGTGTTGGGTTCTCATTGGAAAATCCAATCTAGTGTCACTAAGTGTTTCTGGAAAAGAATTTCCATTCCTTAATACGCTGAGTTGCAACAATGTACCATTCTATGGACAATTTCTGAATTGTAAGGTGGCTGCAAAAAACTACGGAAAGTCCATTTTCTTCGAAAGCATTTCTCTACACCTGCTTGTACAAGATGCATAGGAAATACAGGTAATACTTTTAGTTATCTCACTTTTGGTTTTCTTAAATAACCCCCTGGTTCCATTCAAGTTCCTTTCCCGTCAATCATCGTCTTTCCCAGTATTCAGAACATCAACATAATCATCAAGTTCAAATTCGACCCTGTCAAATAAACCCTGGAACAAACGTCCACATTCCACGTCCAAAATGTCAATTAATTCTCTTGCTTCTTCTTTCACAGTTTTGTCATCACCATTACCTAAAATCTCTAACTTTGCTCTTCTAGTGTCAACACTAGTTGTAATGATAATCCGCAATCTAGTGATTATGGGGGTCAACCTCACCAAGTGAGTTCCGCTCATTTTCGATATTTTCCCACTCAAGTCATTGTATCCATCATGTAGTATTGACAATTTCACGTCCAATGACAGAAACAAGTTGAAATAATCTGCAAGCCTTGTTCTGTCAAGCCCTGTGATCACAGGAGATTCGCTGTTCACAGTGAAAACAGGCGGATAGTGCATTATGTAGTCTTCCAAGTCATGTGCGATCTTGATAAAGTAATCCACCTGGCCAAAAAGTGCAATGCGCTTCAGTATACTTAGCCATATCACGTCTATTATTTTCAGCACGTCGTTGATGAGTTCGCTGATGGAGTATGTTTCTTTCTCTGCTGCTTGCGACTTTATGAACCTTGATTGGATGTGCAAAAGCTGATCATCTGTGTAGTTTATAAACTTGCTTTGTTGCCCCTGGGTGATTTTATCAGAGGCGTTGTTTGTGAATTGCGATTGTAGAAACGTGTAATTCTGGTCAAACGGTATAGTCAATTGTTTTATGGGGTACAAATCAACATCTTCAAAGTCCTCTTCCATCGCTTCATCATTCGTTATCTTATTTTTATCCAGCACTGCTTTATCATCTGATAACTCGTAATCATCTGATGCTTCACCGTTCAATTCTGTTTCTTTTCTATTTTCAACTTCCACTACCCTAGACGCACTTGCAACGTCACCAACCACTTCACCTTCACCTTCACCAACTTCGTACAACTCAGGATTCAAGTCCAAATCAATCAAGTCGTCACTCATATCCGGTACGGTTCAAAGTCAGAGCAAAAAAAAAACCAAGTCATAAATTTCTGGACAGTTTCTTTTTGCTCATCACTGAAGTTAAATTAAAAGCGAGTTGAGTTCATCCATGGACTTTGTTGATTAGTTTTCCCATCATTATCGAAACATCATCAGGGCCCTGAGTCTACTACTGAACTTAGGACTGTACTGTTGCTAAGGAGTGAGCTTTTGATTTCGTTTGATAGGACAAAACCCCGCCCCTTGAAAGTACAAATAAAAAGCTGACAACCTAGGGGAAGATTGGAGATAATGCCAGTAACGCAGAGCAAGTTCTTGGGAGACCCCAAGTATCGCATCCAGTCGCCTGTGCTGAGTCCTGGGTTTGTCCCGGACAAGTTGAAGGGCCAAGATTCGGCCGCTTTACAGACTGTTCGTGGAGATTATTCAGAAGATAGTTTCGATGACCGCCAGCATGCCAGCAGTGGAGGTGCTTTTCCGTCGAGTGATTCAGTATCACTGACCGTGGTGCCCAAATTGAGTGTCAAGAGCATACCCAAGGAGTTGCCACTACCGAGGATCGTGCCTCCCAACCCGGTGCTTTTGAACAGGTACTTGAAACCGAACGCCAAATTCACAGGAATCCAAAGACTGTCGAAACACGAGTACGATGTGATTGTCGAGCTCAAGACAGTCGACTTGGAGGATTCAGTAGTGACTGGATTCCTCACGATATCCGGGTTGACCCCAGACCATCCTGTCATCACGACCTGCTTCAAGGGAGAAATCATCAACAACCCACTCCAAAACACAAACACACACATTAATACCCGCTACCTGTTCATAACAGAGAACAAAAGATGGGGATCATCGATCGAGAACGACTTGGTGCATTGGAAACAATTAACTGGGTGCAAGGCCGTCTCAGACACGCAGCTCTACAACAAGCTCTCGCTGATCCAAGCAGGAAACGAAGACCACGGGTTGGTGTACATGCGCTGGAAAGAAGAGTTTCTTGTGCCGGATCTGAGAATCAAGCAGATCAACAATGCATCGTTCGAGGGCTTCTACTACATTGTGCTCAACACTGGTGGATTTAATCAAGTCAAAGACGAAGACGGATGTACTGTACGTCCTGGAACCATCAGCGGACTCTACTACCACAAGTCGTCTGAAAAGTTCCAGAACTTGAGCTTGAAGTACTCTGATGACAGGAAAGGAAGCAGTGTCTTTGAGTTCCAGTAACATCTTTTTGCTATATATCTAATTTATTCCAGCTTATTCTTTTCAGCGTAGATCTTGGCCGTGAAAGGCTCTTCGAACAACAAGGCAATTTTGTACATGACGAAGACAAAGGCAGCAACTGCAATGCCTGCTGGTTTCCCGTACCAAAGAGCAGTCCCCAAGAAACACAAGGTTGATCCGTTGTACATTGGGTTATCGTTCACATTGAAAGGGAACCCCGTGACACGTTCGTCCATCAAGATTCCAAAGTAGTCTCCCAAGTAAGTGCCTGTGACGCCTAACTTGTACATTGACGTGACGACTAAGACGTTACCAAAGCCAAAGGAACCAATTGCCAACGCGCGAACAATGAGCGAATCAATCAAGGGCTGGTAGGTGGGCTGGAGCTGCAATGCAGCGTGGTAAACATGGTCTCTGTAGATACCCAACGAGAAAATCGTAGCAGCCAACGCATAACAACCGTAACGCGCCGAACCACCGGCCAACTTGGTCAACACATGGGTGTTGTACTCCAATCTAGCTGCAATATTCCAGAAAACTGGATTGAAGGCAATAGTAAGCACAGCAAACTTCAATTGAGGAGATACATCGATATAACTCGAAAAGTTCTGCACCAAGTAAGGAAGGTCTTGAGATAACAGCTGGAATTCTTCAACGAGAGACATTTTGGTGCTGACAAGTATGATTTGGTTTGGAAGATCAATTTATAGTCATAGACCGTTTGCATGTGAAAAGTTTTGGCTCAACATTTTTGGTTTGGTTACAATCTGGAGCGATTTTGTGGTTTGACGGAATGTGGAGTCAGGAAGAAGGCTTGAGGGTGGGAGCGAGCGATGGTCGGTGAAAGGTGAGGAATTGAGGTGATGGTGAGGGTAGAGTAGGGAATGGGCTTGAGGTATCCAGAATTGGGGTGAAGAAATTGGAAGTGGATGAGGTGTGTGGGTTTATTTTATTGAGCCTGTCATTTAAGATTCTTCTCGAAGATATGAACAATTGAAAATATGTCGAATGGAAGCGGAGGAAAGTATTGCGTTTTCACAGGTGAGGGAGAGGGAGAAAGAAGAAAAGAAGGAATGGAAGAATAGACGTCAGGTTAATCACTTCGTTATCATTTAGTGTTCTGATTCTAATTTCTGTTGGTATCAAATTTAGATTGTTTTTTGTGAGCGAAGAGATGAATAATGAGCTTTAGAGTTGGTAGTTGGGCCATTTGACTGATGAACCTATTTCTGGTAAAGAGTCCACGCTTAGGTCGCAAATAGGTTCAGTTCTGGATTGGAGTGGCATAACAAATTTCAATGCATGACTGAGACAAATCTTACAACTTCTAGTACGCGCAAATGCCATTCTTCTTACTGCGAGCGAAGCATCTTTTAGCCAAGAGTGTCAAATCTGCAGGTTAATGTATGAGGAAGTATTGGTTGACACGCAGATCGGTGCTTAGATCTTTAGCAATTTGTATGACACTTTCTTTCATTCAATGGTTGAAGTGCTCAGCATGCTAGCTATAAGATCAAGTGCTCAGCATGCTAGCCATAAGATCAAGTGCTCAGCATACTAGCTATAAGATCAAGTGCTCAACATATTAACTATAAGATCAAGCGCTCAACATATCAACTATAAGATCAAGTGCTCAACATATTAACTACAAGATCGACTAGTTTCTCATACCGTCTGAGAAACAGACTACCATGAATCAAAAACGCTCCTTAGGTCTCCAAAGTTTTAAGAAAAGAATGGCTGCAAAATCACGTGAGAGATAAAAGCAAATGGCAATGGCAATAGTTACTAGGCACACTGTTCACCAGATGGTCCATTCAGCAGACAAAGTTTAAGTTCCGTGGTATTCCAGACTTCAATTCAAGCCCACATGTCTCATTCACAACATACTTCAGATACAACCGTTAACTCCCATAGTGCTCAACCTAACGGTAGATGTATACATAATACTGAACATACCTACCACCGTTATCATCATTGAAAAGTCTTCCATTTCCAAACAAGTTTTCATCTTGCACCCACTTGTGCTTCTCGTCAGCGTTGTCTCCAATTGTAATTCTTGGGTTCGTAGTCATATAGATATCATCAAACTCAGCAACTTTAGATTCACCAGACAAAGCTTTGACCATCTTATCAGACAACTTACCCTTTCCTTCGTAATGGATATGGACAGAGGCACCATTGGATGTTTTTCCATCCAATGTACAGTCCATACTAGAGGTGCCTCTTGTTGGGTCCACCGTGATGATATCACTGCCAACCAAACCAGTAGCTTCGAATTCCAAGTTGAAATCGTTAGGAATTGACCTGATTTCACCGTTGATCACCATCACTTCGTCTCTCTTGAGTCCAGGCTTTGGGCTCTCATGCGAGATTGGTGGGTTTGAATCAGCCCTAAGGGTGATTTGGAAAACTGGAACCAATTTTGGTGTGGTGGCAGTGGAAAGTGGATACACAGATTCGTGGATTGCTGACATTATTAAGAAATTATAAACTTCGAAGAGTAACGTAATACAAGAATAAGGATGTTCATCAATATATACAGAAGCCAACTTACAAATCAAAAGTTTGGTTTGAACATCTGAAATTGATGTGCTAGCGACTTAACTTACAAATCAAAAGCTTTGGTTTTAATGAAATTGATGTGCTAGCGAATCAAGGTTTACTACCGGTCTAATTTCTAAGCAATTTGCCCCCAAAATATCCTAAGCTCAAAGACAACGAGCTTATGGTCATGGTGGCGAACTTTTACTGAGGAGGGCGTTCAATCTGAATGGAAACATGTGCAAAACAGATTAACAAAGAATGCATTAAACCGATACATTTTGGTTTTCGGACATTAACTGTCGAGGGTTTAAGATGTTCTCCGCCAGGTACAAAGCCTGGTTTGTTTGGTGTGCGTCTTATGTCCAGAGTTTCTGCATGTACCCTCGATTTCCCCTATATATGTTGGTGTCGGCTTTGATATGTGCTTTGGTATGTGCATTTAAAGTTTACCGAGATTTCGTTTAGTGTTCATTGTTCTGGAAGTTGGTTTTGCTGTTAGGAGATTGTTCGAAATACCACCGATTTCGCGCAAACTATTCATTCTGATTCAGGTTTTTGTAGCAGACTATCAGAGAAGATCAGAATTCCATTTAAGTCGTTTGTTGGCTGCAAATACTAAACCTGCAAACTCTGAAAAAAATGCTATCCAATCAGTTGACATGGTGAGAGCAGTAGAAGGTGCTTGACTAAGATTTCAATCTCTTGAGGGAACATAGTCTAGGGGAGAACAGAATACTGAGACAGCAGAACAGCTAACACAACAAAAAGTGAACACAACGGTCAACACAACTCTGAACACTTAGTGCTGATCGAATGCTATGAAACAAAGTACGAGCAGAAGAGAGACCAATAGTAGAGCACTTGAGTTCACTAACAATACTACAACTGCATCTGCATCTGCATAACCAATACTTATACCATATCAAGACAAAAATCCCAGCCAACTACCCTAGCCTCCATACCAACCACCAGCTAGACGGAGCCCTCCGTCCAGCCCTGACTCACACCCTGTCACTTTCTCCACGGCAATTGATCCTGACTCACACTTTTCGTAACACAATGGCATCGCTACACAAAGTCCTTAATTTTCAGCAGATAAGAGGAAAAAATTCCAGCCAGTTAGTTGACACTTCTTCTTTATTCCAACATGGTTAAGTACGTGAAGATGTTGATCTGGACGCAGAGGCCTCTATCAATTGCTCAATGAATACTAACTTTTCAGACAAGTTCTCTTATTAGGATCCGGTTTCGTTGCTAAGCCAACGGTAGACATTTTAGCAAAGACAGCAGGCGTTGAGGTGACAGTTGCTTGCAGAACTCTTTCCAAAGCTAAGGAGTTGGCTGGAAGTGTTGCTAGCGCAATTTCGTTGGATGTGACTGACGAAGCTGCTTTGGATGCTGCGGTTGCTAAGTTCGACTTGGTCATCTCGTTGATCCCATACACCTTCCATGTTCTCGTGGTCAAGGCTGCTATCAAGAACAAGAAGCATGTTGTCACCACTTCGTACATCAACCCACAATTGAAGGCTTTGGAGAAGGAGATCAATGATGCTGGTATCACCGTTATGAACGAAATCGGCTTGGACCCAGGTATCGACCACTTGTACGCAGTCAAGACCTTTGAGGAGGTGCACGCTGCCGGCGGTAAGATCAAGAGCTTCTTGTCGTACTGTGGAGGATTGCCAGCTCCAGAGAGCTCCGACAACCCATTGGGCTACAAGTTCTCATGGTCGTCCAGAGGTGTCTTGTTGGCCTTGAGAAACGAAGCCTCCTTCTGGAAGGACGGCGAAGTTGTCCACGTCAAGTCCGAGGACTTGATGGCCACCGCGCAGCCATACTTTATCTACCCCGGTTTCGCTTTCGTTGCCTACCCTAACAGAGACTCGACCATCTACAAGGAATTGTAC
The DNA here is from genome assembly GCA_030565385.1 of Kodamaea neixiangensis. Classification (NCBI taxonomy): domain Eukaryota; kingdom Fungi; phylum Ascomycota; class Pichiomycetes; order Serinales; family Debaryomycetaceae; genus Kodamaea; species Kodamaea neixiangensis. The sequence goes on along the minus strand of JAJMBT010000023.1, from coordinate 140,533 downwards.
AACATCCCAGAAGCCGAGACTGTGATCAGAGGTACCTTGAGATACCAAGGTTTCCCAGAGTTCATCAAGGTGTTGGTCGACATTGGATTCTTGAAGGACCAAGAAGTCGCCACCTTTGCAACTGAGGGTCAATGGAAGGACGCCACTGCCAAGTTGGTTGGTGCCACCAGCTCCTCCGAGGCCGACATCGTTGCCAAGATCAAGTCCTTGACCAAGTTCAAGTCGGAAGACGACGGAAAGCGTATCATTGCTGGTTTGAAATGGTTGGGACTCTTCTCTGACAAGAAGATCACTCCTAGAGGTAACCCATTGGACACCTTGTGTGCCACCTTGGAAGAATTGATGCAATACGAAGAGGGCGAAAGAGACTTGGTCTGCTTGCAGCACAAGTTTGGTATCGAGTGGGCCGACGGTAAGACTGAAACCAGAACCTCCACTTTGGTCGACTACGGTGATGTCAAGGGTTACTCTTCCATGGCCAAGTTGGTTGGTGTTCCATGTGCCGTTGCCACCTTGCAAATCTTGGATGGTACCTTAAGCCAGAGAGGTTTGCTTGCTCCAATGACTTCGAAGATCAACGATCCTCTCATCAAGACTTTGAAGGATGACTATGGTATTTTCTTGGTTGAAAAGACTATTTAGGACGCTTAAATGTACAATGAAGTGGTAACTTTTATCTATAAATTAATCTTCCTCAGAGCTATCATATCCAACAGTGTACTCTTGTAATAGCATATCCAAATCTTCTACAAGCTCATTTTTATCTTCAATAATTTGCAAATGAGCAGGAAGTCTGACGTTTGATATAATCTTTTTATACTTTTTCAAAACGTCGGTGAAAGCATTGGATGTGTTGAACTCAACGTTATAATCGTTAAAATCAAAGATTTGAGGAGTTGAGTCTAAATTGATGAAAGTTGACTGTTGTTTCAACTTGTATACGCTAGTTGGGACACCCTCAGATTTAGTGGGCTCTGAGTCAAAGGTGATATAGTTCATGCTGAAGTAGTCCTTTCCTTGGCTGGTTAAGCCAAGATCGATATGGGTTGTTTCAATGGCCTTTTCTGGAGCCAAATTATAATATGCACTAATGTCAACGTTGGAGATAATGTTGGATGGGTCTTCGCTGTTGATTTTGATTTCGTTTACATACTTTCTAGTATGGTATCCTCTTGTTATGTTTGATTCGATGACGTCCATCAGTACTCCTTCTTCCAGTTGGTTGTTGACGTTCCAAAGGGAGTCAATGAAAAGTGCGTTCACTGCTCCCGAGTGCCATAAGCTTTCTGGAGAGTATCCTTTGAGTAGGCTGTTTTGATGTATGTCCAATGGAAACATCAAGGAAGAGTTCTTGCCTATTTCATTGAATGATTTGATGCGTGATAGCATCTGTGTGGCAGTTGGTTTACTGCGGGACATTAAGCCATACGTCCACAAGTTGTACTTACTTCCATTATTGAAATACTCATCAACCAACTCGGTAAGATATTCGTGGGTAAACCCACCCCAGGCATTATCCAAATCACATGTAACATTTAACCCATGGAACTGGTCACATTGTTCAAGCAATCGCCTAAAATCGTCGGTGGTGTCTTGCATCTCGTGGTACTCCTCAGTACCTTGGTTAAAAGAGGAAAACTTCATGTTCTCAAAGTTCTTATGGGTGCCATCCAGTGAGGTGTCGGCTGCAAGAGTGTAATTGGGCAAGTCGTGCAAGTTGCGCGGGTTGTGGATCAACCTGTTGTAATCTGTCCATGCAGTTGTGTTGTCGACATTCAACAAGTCTCTGGTTGACTTACCAGCATCGAGATTCAGCTGGTATGCATTCTTTGTAAAGTCTGGTTTCAGGATGATCTGGTCTTGGGAGAGAAACTCGAAACTGCTTGGTGGTTCATGATACTCATACTTGTTCAAAGACCCGAAGCCCAGTCTTAAGTCGTAGATGAGACATCTTGGTGAATAGTTGGTAGACCCATTGCTTGATTTGAAGGTCGACAAAAACGTGGAATTCGAATAATGGACCACTGTACTTCGTTTATATGCAATGTGTGAGTCCTGTGCGTTGTATAGATGCGTTATAACATGGTTAGCTCGTTGCGACAAGGAGACATTGATGACTTCTCCTGGCATCCTGATTTAGTCACTGATCAAATTTATTGTTCGCCGAAAAATGGAGAGAGACACAGGAAGGGCAGAGAAGTAGACAGAGACAGGACGAGAAGACAAAGAGAAGAGAGCTGGAAGGAGTGGCGCATGTGAATTGTAGCACCATAGTAGCCATGACAAAGCGTGCCTTACGAATAAGCTGACACGCGTAAGCTAGCACGCGTAACATGAACCACCTGGTAACAGACTAGTTTTTGTACCGGGATATACGACTTTCTACGAATCTCCACGACTGCTCCGGGACTTATTCTAATACATACCCTGCTAAAATACCACGATACGAAGACGACAATCAATAAGACGGAATATAAACAGCCAACGGTATACGAGACAATACATCATTCCATGCTGTTGTTTTGTTTCAAACAAGATCGTCGGCAACGTTTCATAGCAAGAATTCCGGGTAACAATACGCGGATTATAAGGTTCAGCTGTAAGCACAACACAAGAGGTATTTAGGCCCAACCTAAATAATTGATTTTGTTGATTACAGGAGATACAACAGCGACAGAGAGATGGCAGAGGATATTCGTATGCGTGGTGAGTCCATTGGATCTGTTGGATCTGTTGGATCTGATGAGATCTCCCACAAATCTGTGGGGATCACCGAGGAAATGACCAAGTCCCCCTCGATTTCATCGATTTCGAGTAGTGGCAGTAACACATCGACAGAGCAGTTGATCCAGAGTTTGTCCAGTGCCAACTTGTTGGATGCCAAGTCGCTCAAGACCAGAAACAACAAGCAAGACGATGCCCACGAGAAGCATGCATACCGTGATCTTGCTGGAGGATTGGTTGAAGCAAAGAGAAAGGAGAGCCGGACTCGAGAAATTGTGAACCAGTTGGAGGAGTTGGATAAGAGGAGTAAGACGTCCAACGTTATAACTAGTCTGCGGTCCACTCAATTCACACTACCTACTCCGGCCATCAAAAAGGAAGAAAAGGAGCCCAAGGAATCGAAACAGTCCACATTACCCACCCCAGTGAACACCAAACGAGAATCGGCATCGTCGTTTGTGGGGCCACCCAAAAACATCATCAATTTTGATGGGGTGACGGATTCTGCACACACAGAATCGCCCATCAGCTCGAGGTTCCCGGAATCAACAAAGCTCTACTCACCAGTGACACCGCTCTTCAATGTAGACGAAAAGTCGTTTTCACTGGCGTCGTACATGGAGCCCGCACAAGCAGATTCACCTGTGGTTTCGATATTTGGATCCAACGAACATCCCTCGCCAGACTTGAGGGACACTGAAAACACAATCCCTGCATTGGCAGCAGAACTGCTGCTTTCCGAGAAGTTTGTAGATTTGAAACTCACTGAGAATGACTCGGAAGCACCCACGCCTGAGACGTTGGAAAAGGTCACAAGCAAGCTGTCTGAGAAGACTGCGAGCGAAGCCGGCTCAATCTCTAGCGACACATCTGCAGACAAACCACCCCTTGTCAGATCCCATTCGAGCGGACTCTTTGAGAAGTTTCTTGGGAAGTCAAAGTCGTCCGAGCAAACTGCATACAAAGAAGTTGTACTGGCAGCTGTAGAGAGCAGTGTATCAGACAAGAACGAAAAGTCCGAACGACCACATCCGAAATCATTGAAACCAGCCAAGTTCACAGTGCGCAAGGTTTCACACGAAAAGGTGAAGTCGCCCACGTCCAGCTCAAGCAAATCAAGACGCAAGACCAGCGGAGAAATCAACTCGGTGACCTCAGAAAAGGACAAGCAGAAGATGCTCAAATTAAGAAAGGCACAAGCCAAGCATGACTACTATTCTGCGAAAACAAACAAGATCAACAAGGAGATAGACTTTCTCCAGAAGTTGTTAGTGCCACCACTGAGCTACGATGTTGACTATGCTACGCGGGTGAAGATTACGGGTGCGATTGAGAAGCTCAAAAATAGGCGAGAAGAGTTTGAGCTGAAGAAGTACGTGCTTGGGGTGAGTATCAGTCGATTGTGGAGGTTCCAGAACGAGAATGACATTTGGGTGAAGGGGTTTAGCAAGCAGTAACTTAGATCTTAAACCTACTCCATGAGGAACATTGATGCTACCCACTGGTGGAGTAGGTGGACAATGATACTCTAGATATCTTGTGGAGTTGGCGAGCACTGATTCACCACTTGTGGAGTTGGCGAGCACTGATTCACTACCTGTGGAGTTGGCGAGCACTGATTCACCACTTGTGGAGTGGAATCCTCAATTCTGCACACTACGTGAGAATTGACACACCAGCATTCTAGTTATGACTGAACGAATGATGATTTGCTTTTACAGTTGTTTCCCAGAGTGTATACTGAATGTATTTTTATGAAGATTAACTTTGATACAATTTTCACATGGTGAAGTAGTATAAAAAGTATTTCCGTTTCTAAGCAGTACCCTGAGTTGAGTAATAGCCCTTAATACGTGGCATTATAAATAGTGTTGACAGTTGCAAAGAAGCGTGGATGAAGAGTAAATGAAGTGAGGTTCATGCAGGGAATCAATATGAGCACCTATGAATTTTGGAATTTGGCATGCTATGAGATACCATATCTGGTAGACGTGTATTGATTGTTACTACAAATCTGTATTTAGAATAATATAGATAAGTTATCAGTAAAAGACCCTTGTGCATTCTCATCTACCATAGCACTCTAAATCGATAATTTCACTGGAGTTTACAAAGCCATAGCATAATTTTAAAAGGCTGGAATTTTCAAACTCTAACAAGCCTCTTCCTCCAACTCCCTCTACTTCATCCTTCCATCATTAGCAATACAGGTACGAATTTCCTCTCAATTATCGCCCTTCTCTCGCCCTTCTCTTTCCTTCTCTTCTCTCCTTCTCTTCTCTTTCCTTCTCTTCTCTCCTTCTCTTCCCTCCTTCTTCCTCTCTCTCTTCCTGCTCTCCCTATCTCTCCCATCCTGCCACCCCCAAAACCCCAAAACCCCAAAACCTTTTTCGCAGTCGATTCCCACTAGCAACCATCACTAAACTAAGCACTCTCCGAAGTATCCACGCCACAACCGCTTTGAGCCCCTTTTCTCTCATCGCTCATCTCAAGCTTGCTACGCCAACTTTTCATCGCCAGTTCCTGTTCCTCGCCAATCCCTCTTCCCCTGTTACTGTCCTCACATCGGACTTTCCTCAGCCGTGTACCGCCTCCTTTTGTGGGCCTTCTTTTTCCACCGCCCCCACAAGCCTCCCCCATTATCACTCGCAGCATAATGACAGGCCTAACTCCACCAACCAGCTTCGTATTTCTGCCAGGTGATGGTAGGTGTAGGCATCCACCTCACATCAGGCGCTTTTGGTGACCAAACTTGGTGCCAACCTCTACAACATTTACTCTGCACTCTACACCTCACGAGTGTGCCTCTCTTCCTCCCAGCTCCCGCTAGGGAGCTGGGGAGACATTAGTGAGGAGGCAATTCGTTGGGCTGGGCAGCGCAGCCAAAAATCCAAACCCACAAAAAAACCATTTTAAAAACCTTTTTCTTCATTCACAGAATTAGAAAAACCCTTGAGCTCCTGTTCTACTACAGATTGAAAGCGCTAGCAGTACTACATGAGACTCGATACTCCAATTCGTCCGCGCCAGGCTGCGGGTGGTTTTTCAGGCAACAGTTCTGCGGGTTATCGGGATGCTCCTTCCACTCCCAATCCAAGTTCTGCGGATTCTCTGTTGCCGCGGGGTTCTCGTAGGGACGACGTGACTTCTCCTCTGTCGCAGGCGCTGTTTGAGTTGTACGATGATGAGGACGAGGATCTCGACGACGATGGGGATTCGCGTACGGATCCTTCCAATCAGCTGGACCTGGAGCTGACTAAACCAAGAGATCATCATCCCAGCCCGAAAACTGGTGCTTCCCACCAGTTTCCGTCACAACTTCCAAAACCAAGACTCACAGTGAATCTTCCCAGAAACCGAAGACCCAACTCGGGTGTCTTCGACAACGCTTTGACCCCTACTACGTCCAACAACTCAATCCTCTTGTCGACGCAGACGACACCGGGCGGCACCACCACCACCACATCCAGTAATACCAACAGCAATTTCAAGAACATTGAGGACATCCTCAAGTTCCCCATCGAGTCGTCCAACGCATACTCGTACGCACACCTTTCGCCCAACTCGTTGGCCCTCAGGCTCAACGTGTTGAAACGTTCGCTAGAAATACTCAAGGATAGACCAGAGTTGTTCAAGTCCTACAACCTGAACAACAAGCGCGACGAAGACGGGCCCAACAAGCGCCTCTCATTGTACAGCATCAACTCGAACGGCTCGTCGCACTCGGTGCACGAAACAAAGCCTGTTCACGCAGCCCCGGGGCCACCACCACACTCAATGTACCTACAAACCAACAACTCGTCGGACCAGTTCCCTGAACCCACAAAAAAGTACAAACTACAAGCCAACGCTTCGTCGGCTGCCTTGGCCGCGTTGTTCAGACCACAGTTTAGAAGATCCGACAGCTTCCCCGTCAACCAAGTGTACGGCGGAGGCAAAGAAGAAGACAAACGATTACTTTCGCTCAATGTGAACTCGCCGACTACACCAACAAGCGCGTCCAACAACTTTGCAGACGCATTACTCAACGACGACTTGAAAGACTTGATCACATTGCTCGAAAACGACAAGGACTTGTTATCAAAGAACTCAGACATCGCTTCCACGTTGCACCACTTGTCGTTGTCCACCAACAGAGAAGGAGACGACGTCAAGAACCTCAAGCACGAAGCATTGAAAAACAAGTTGTTGTACGCATTGGCAACGCCGTTCGTCGAAAACGCAAAACTCACCTCGTCATTGCTACAGAGTGACGGCACATCGACCCCAACCCGAAATTCTTTCCAGCAATCCAACGCAGCCTTGAATATACTTGGGGCTACAACTGCAATGGCAACCCCTGGAGGGATCAGCAACCGTCCTTTCCACCAGATGTCAACGGGGAAACACGGCGCTACACAGTCCGTCTTTACCGTAGAAATAGACAACCCATGGTCCGTCATGGCGGCAAACGACATGGCTTGCCTCATGTTTGGGGTACTGAAAAACATGATCAAAGCACTCACCTTGATGGACGTGATCGCACCGCAATTTAGAACTTTTGTCACCGAGAGATTGACCAACTACATATCGCGCAACCTCGACTTGACAATGCGGTCCCGTAGAAATAAAGAAGCAGAGCAAGTGACTAACAACAACATCTTGTTTGCCGGAGAAATCGTTGCCATTTTGCGTCCTGGAGACCAAAACTTTGCGTGGACTTCAATGTGGGCTAAGCGCAAGGGCAACTTGATTATTTGCATGTTTGACCAGATCCCATGTGACGCTTTTGACATTGTGATTCTGTGCAAGAAGGATGAGTATGTACAATCTCCAGGAAGTTCTACACGTAGCATGGCTGCCGCTGCTGAGGCGGACACTTCGTATAGAATCGTCTCAACCACTGAAATAGCAGGGGATTTGTTATCACTGATGGATGTTTCGAAGCTCAAAAGATTGAGCGATGTGTCGGAGTCATTGAATCGACAGTTGGGTGCAGACCTTAAAGACGAGAACTCGTCGTTGGCGAGCGACGAAGAGAACGATGACTACCTAGACTATTACACATCGCCGGACGTTAATGACAGTGAAAAGATTAATAAAACTCGCTACTACACTGTACAATTTGACGGCGACGAAAACATTCCATGTGCCATTACATCTACCCCCATGGAAATTAATGAGGAGAACTACGAAATCAAGTTGAAGATCCATTCGTTGCCGTACATTGCTGGTATTTTCGTGCTAGACTCGCTGACATACAATATTTTATCTTGCAACACTGCAATTGTCCGCAACTTGTTTGGCAAGTCTCTGGAAGATTTGAATGAAAAGTCCATAGATACATTGATCCCAAACTTCACCAAGATTTTGAGTTTTGGTTTGAAAGATAATGCGGGGGACTTCGACTTGGTTCCTGGTTTGGTTTTGCCTGAGCATTTCTTCAGAAAATACGACTCCATTTTGAGACACCAACAGGGCGACTGCGAAAAGGGTCAGACCGAAGAAGACTTGTTTTTCCACTCGCATGGTGTTGTTGGTGTTCACCGTGACGGGAAGAGAATTCATGTTGACGTACAGTTGAGAGCAGCCAGTAACGAGACGTTGGCTATATGGATAACATATTCTCGTTCGAGCAACAAGTCGAACATTTCAAGTGCACTCAACGAATTGAACTCCAGTGAAAGCTTGAAGATGACTGCTGCTAAGAGCAACTTGCTTGCCAACCAGGCTACGGCAACAATTCCAGAAGAATACACTGCTAGTGAAGCGTTGAGGGTCCCTTCAAGCACCAACCTGAGGCACAGTCGACTGGCCACATACCGTGGACCCGCCGAAGAAAAGAAGAATGGTTTGTCACCGAACTGGCCATCTCAATTGAACTTGTTTGCACAGAACAAACTTGAGAGCGTTTCATTTGATGCATCTAATGAGATTGCACGCAAGAGTAGCACCAGAAAGGCGCGTAACGATTCTTTTGGCATTCCTGTGAGCTACTTGCATTCACAGGTCCTGGACAGAAAACCCCACGCGCTTTCGAAGTTGTACAATTCACGTAGTGTTTCTACTGAGAGCGTGCAAAGGAAGGAAGTAGTTCAAGACGAAGAGGAGCAAGTGGTATCGACACAAGACTCCGGGGTAACAGAAGACGCCACGAATGACTCGACAGAGCCAGAGGCCAAATTGCAGGAGTCACCTCTTGAATCAGAGTATACCAAGTTCTCCGAAGAGGAATTCTTGAAACTTGAAAATGAGGCGATTGAAGAAAAGATTGCACAATCGACCCACTGGCCTAAAGAAGTGGGCACCAAGAGGCGAACGAAGAAATTTGCTGAATTCACTGTGTTGAAGGACATGGGAGAAGGAGCATACGGAAAAGTGGTGTTGGCACAGCACAAGGAGGATCCAGTCTACAAGATTATAATTAAATGCATCAACAAGGAGAGGATTTTGGTGGACACTTGGGTGCGAGACCGGAAACTAGGAACCATTCCTTCTGAAATCCAGATCATGGCTTTCTTGAACAGTGAACTCCACCCCAACATAATGCGAATCATAGACTTCTTTGAGGACCGCCAATACTATTACTTGGAGACACCAATCTTTGGCGATCCACCTGGGATTGATTTGTTTGATTACATTGACATAAAGGAGAGCATGACTGAACAGGAGTGCCAGTTCATTTTCAAGCAGCTTGTACTGGCGATCTACCACTTGCATAAGAACGGTATTGTGCATCGTGACATTAAAGACGAGAATGTGATTGTGGATGAGAACGGCTTCATCAAGTTGATTGACTTTGGGAGTGCTGCGTATACCAAGCAGGGTCCATTCTCTGTGTTTGTTGGTACACCAGATTATATCTCTCCTGAAGTCTTCAGAGCTGAGAAATACGAAGGTAAGCCGCAGGACGTATGGGCCTTGGGTATCTTGCTCTACACATTGTTGTACAAGGAGAACCCATTTTACAATGTGGATGAAATTTTGGATGGTGACATGAGGTTCCCGTACATTTTGAGCGACGGGCTGGTGAACTTGATCAAAAAGATCTTACAGAGAGACCTCGAAACGAGGCCGACCATCACAGACATTGTGGAGGACGAATGGTTGCAGTTGTAGAAGGTTTTTGTAACCAGGGAATCGATGGCAGAAAAGAAAGCGGAGTTATACATTGAGACATTAGAATAGTTACTATTCAGAGTATTTGTATTGTAACACTTAAAAGAGACTTTAACATTGGTGACATTTGTTGTAGCAGGTTGAGATTAGGGTTGACATTAAGGTGCTAAAGATACTTAGTAATGAATTAGTAGAGTTGCGTTTACAGTAGGCGGCGAGCAGAGAGTCGTGCGTGGCTATGCTCTATTCAGCAATCATGGAGCCTGATCCTGAATCCTAGAAGCATCTTGACTGTTCCCGATTGGGAAAAATTCAACATCTTAAATGAACTTCACACACCAAAAGTATGGAGGACAGCGATGAAATGGTGCTGATGGAGAGTAAGGAGAGCACCAGAGTACCTGTTGATGTTGTATCTCCACCACAGCTACCGTTTACCTTTGAAGTTCACTCAGGCCACAATCAAATGAAAGTTATAACCATCCTCCAAACAACAAATGCCCTTGACTTGGGAAGACTACAAATACAACCTGTGAGTTTAGAGAACATATTTAAACGCAATTCGTCTGCACAGAGGTTGATAAAGTTAAGCCAGGATGTGCATATTGCATTGAAATCACTCGCAGCCAACTACTTCTTTGTCAAGTTGCAAAAGTCAACTGCTGATCAAGATTCACAACTTGGAGTTGTCTCTCATTTCCACAACAACTACTACTTCATGCATGAGTTGCCCCAGGCAACCAAGTTCAAAGATATAAGTGTTGAATACTCCAGGCGAGTTAAGAACATTGTCAGTCCTAAAGATTTGCTCAAACGGTGCGTACCAAGCACTGTTCCAACAGCCTCAAAGACATGGGAAAACTTTTCTATGAAACGAAGAACAACTAACGAGTTAACGACCTCAGAAACTAATATAGAAACTCAAGATCCGTTAGGATACATTCGGTCAAGGTACTACTCGACACTTTACTCGCTCAATACACCACTCAGTTACTTCCCCAAAATGGCCCTCAGTCGATTTCGAAACTTGTGCGATGCCAACCAAACTAAGATGATTCTGTTACTTGAAGCTATGATTCTAAGTATAGAGGAAATGGACGTACGCAACCAAGAGAAATACAGACTCCTCCAGACTCTAAAAGGAAACGATGAAGGCAACAACATAGATGACTTTGAAATACTAGCACAGCAGAACTTTTTGACGAAACATGACAACTTAAAGCAACAGTTACTTCTACGCTTAGAAGATAAAGATACAGCATCTGGGCTTGACGAGAAAACTCAGCAAATATTTATGGAATTAAAGATCAGAGAAGCGCAATTGCAAATCCTCTTATGCCTAGAATTGATTGACGGCTGGGACGTTGATGAAGCGGACTTCATATCTGAAAGCCAGAAACAGTGGGAGAAAGAACGAAAAAGACAGAACAGAGACCTACACACAATGGTACGGAGAAGGAAGAAGCTGAAAGATGTGAATTCGAAGAAGATTGTACCGACCTTTTTAGGAATGGGCATGAATATTCATGGTACTGAGGAATCCAAGAGTATCGACAAACCTAAAAAGGGTCATGATAAGTTAGCAATATTCAAGATATTTGACACGATTATCGACAGGATGGGAGTATGGGATACACTCTTAGGTCGTACAGCAGGCAATGAAAGTGACTCTGCGTATGGGTTTTTGGCGTACGTACTCGTTCCTTACTTCAACAAAAAGTTACCGATTGTGATCAAGTATACGGTGGACAAGATCAAAAACCTGAACATGAAGTTGAATACCAAATCTTTCAGGATGTTTGAAAAAGAGGCAAGACAGAAGAGGTCGAAAGCAAAATCTGAACAACTTGAGCTTAGCAATTCGTCTGACTCAACTACTGTGGAATCGCTGACAGTCATCACCAAAGCATCATCATCCTCCTCAAAGTACAAGAAGGTTCTTCTTGCTCCAAGTAAAGTTCCTTCGTTGAGAAAGGCCAAAACAACAAGTTTCAGTGTTGAAGCTGACTTGCTGCCGGCGTTTTCTTTAAAACGTTCCAAATCTAATCTCTCTTCAAAGAACTTGCAGAAGAGGGAAGTGGACTTTTCAGTCAAGCAGGATTCAAAGACTGAGGACCAGCCTGAAGATCAATCAAATAACCCTTTTATCTTTGGGAATGCAAAAAGAATCAAATCTACAGTATCAATTCAAAGATCAAACTCTAAAAACATCACGATGGCGAAGTCATTCTCACAAGTACAAGCTACTCCGGCCAAAGTGAGACCAGAAGAAACAAATTTACCTGTTGTAGAGTCGCCACTATTTGGAACTAAGAAGCCGGAATTTTCAAAACCAGCTAAAGGAAGCACTGAATCTTTCCAACAAATTGAAGCTACTCCGGTGAAGCAAAGCAAAGCAATCATAATGGAGACTCCAATTGCTACCCTGCGGCAACAGTCCAACAACAGAGATATCAAGAATAGACTTTTTGAAGCATTTGAAGAAGAGACGTTTAAGTCTGCAATTGTTCTGCCCATCCTTGAGAGAACTCCAATGCAGAACATTCATTCTTCGCCTACAGAGGTTAGATCTAGCATTCGAAGAAAGCCTGGACAACCTGCATCAGTCGAAGACTCGCCATTTTATAAGAGTACTAATTTTGATAATGCATTGAGATTGACTTCAGTTCACGACAAACCCCCGGAACCGAAGAGAATGAAGGTGAATCCTGAAGACTTTGGTATCCTGGGTACTACCAGAAAGAATAGCACAAAACTCCAGGTGGAGATGTCTAAACCTGTTGAGTCCTCGTTAGAAGTAGGCACTGATGTTGATACAGATGAGTACGATTCGGATTTCGAAATGTTGACCTCAAACAGACAAAATGCTGTATCAAAAGCTCCAAAAACGTACTCAAGGTCGAGAAGATCATGAACTAGAAGCACCAAAAGTTATTTTAACATAATAATGAAATAGCATAGCATACTCCTCAGGTTGACAACGTCATCTACAGATCGTGTAATAGTAATGTACATCGATTATAATACAATCATTTTAAACAGTAAGTTCGCCAAAGAAAAATCCCTTAACAATGCTCTTAGCATCTGGCTGGCTTAACACATGTTCTGCCAAGCTAGTTCCAATGCGTTCTTCTAGTTTCGCCTTTACCTCGTCGGAGATCTCAGTCTCGTCCACGTCCATTCTTTCGGAGTCATCTTCCCTAGTTTGCTCTACCTTCAATACTCTTAATGTGTCTAAGGTTGTGTTTATCAAGGTAGTTTTCTCAAAGTCATGCTTGCCACCTTCTTCAATGACCAGCTTGTACCACACCTTCAAGTTGCCTACAAGCACCAACTTGACCACTTCAGGACCCATATTTTTCAAGCCTAGTAACGCTCCGAATTGTGTACCGGTTGGTTTTCCAGAGTCCAACAAGGCTCTTAATAAGGTTCTTGTGACTCTTGGTCTTAATGTGGAGTATGACGAGCCGTACACTGTGATGATGTGTCTGAGCAAGATGGCTGCAAATTCTCTTACGCTGAGCTGGCTCTTGAAGATTTCTTGTTGTTCAGGGACACTCAAATCCTTGGTGATTGGTCCGATTCTTTTTGCAAGCAAGAGCGTGAGCACGCAAGGCATCAACGCGTGAACATACGGATCCAAGAAGATTGTTTTGTTGTCACCTAATGCTGATATCACCTCCAACATCGTCATCAAGATATCGATGTTTCGGAGTTGGTTTGTGACTTGTTCAGCCACAAACTGGATAAAGTAGGGCACTAATTGGTGCAAGCCTGGGTCGTTTTGCAACGAGGTGAGCGCTGCATTCTTGAGGTGCTCCTTTTCCGGGTCTGTTGAGATCAACACTTCCACAACCTTGTCGAAATAAAGCTTGAGTTCTTTGGAAAGTACGTGTTTGACCAAGGGCTTGACTTCGTGCGTCTTTTCCGTGGTCTTTTTATCTTTCGATGTTGACGTCGAGTCTTTGCCTGTGTTCTCAGTGTTACTACCTAAACTCAAGATGTCATTACCCAATATTGTTGATGTAGCACCTCTCACTATAGGTGGAAGACTCTTGATTTCCGAAGGCAACGGGTTCTGTGGTACCATAGGTTGAACACCCTCGATTGCCAACCAGTGAGCGGTGTACGATGTTTGCCGTGGAACCTTGGGTAACTCCTGATTAATCAACTTTTCAAACTCAATCTCATGATCATCGATATAGTACAAGGTCTGGCCCCCCGCACCCACTAAAGCCTCCTTGAAAGAAAGAGGCTGGGAACTATTGTATCCATACAACGGTTCGATATTGAGGACTTTGAGTGCATGATTGATGTCACTGGTCATAAGCAACTTTCGTTTGGAGTGGCGCATAAACTGTGTAGCCGTCTCCAAGATCTCATGGATACGATATTCCACGTCCATGGCAAGGTTCTTGGCTGCTTCTTCGGGGATATTTATTCCAAGCGACTCGGCCGCATCCTTGACGGTATCGTGCGGCGACCACAACGAGTGTGATAATGGAATCTTGGACCCTGATTCCATTCTGTTGGTGCTTTGAATTTGAATTTGTTTTGAAAAAATTTGAACCAGAATTGAAGTATGGAGAAAGTATGGAGGAGCGAGGTGAGATCGTGGCGAAAGGGTTCTTTGATGTTGTCTCTTTGATGTTGTGTCTGGTACTGAGACTAAATCAGGTTTCAAATGAAGGTTTACTAAACAGAAATGGACTGAACTACTTCTAGTATGACTATATTATAGATATCCAGGTATGTTCGATAACGAAATGGATATGTCGGCATAATAATCTAGTAAGACATTGACATTCTAACATTCAATTAGAAATTGATATCCAAAAGACATCTAATGTGAGGTTGTGGTGGGTGATTTGAAATTCACCATGAATCTTAACATAATTATATGGTTGGCCTGGGTTATCTCCTTTGCATATCCGTCAACAACTCATGGTTCAAATCTAATAACTTTTTATTCTCGTTCAACAAATGCTCTATTCTCTTGTGCTTTTTAACCAATTCCCGTTCGTATATTTCCAATTTTGCTTTGTCTTGACTATGCTTATACTCGTCCAAGATTTGACGCGTTTCGTCGTCGAGTTCGCTTCTGATGTCTTTGGCTTCTTCTTCATCTTCGTGGTTGGTTTCGTAGCTCTGGAGGAGGAACTCATTTCTATCCATCATCTTATTGAATTGTGCTCGTGCCTTTGCTTCGTATCTTTCTCTACCCAATTGACCAATCACTTGAGCTTCCAATCCACGCAAGCCGTATAATTCGTGTAGTAGGAAGTCTTTTCTGTCCTTGAGAGTAAGCACCACGTCTTCCTCCTTGAGTGGAAGATCTCCAAATCGGTATCTGTGGTTGAACTTGGACTGGATCTTGTTGTACGATTCCTTGACAGAGAAGCCTGTCAACATAGGGGTGTCGAACCCAGTTTGATTGCTGGATCCTTTCTTGATCTTATCATTCTCGCTGGTCTTTAGTGCCTCCTTGAAGAGATAGTTGTTGAGATTAATAGCGATGATCTCCCATGTTGCATCTTGTTGCTCTGGTGTCAATTGTAGATGCGGCAACCGTTGTAGAACCTGGATCAACATGGGTTCTTCAACCAACCCTTCGATCCTCTCTTTCTCTTTCTCGTAGTAGGACTTCTTGCCGTAGAGTGCTTTCATTGTCCTGTTTGTTGTCGAGTGGCAATTGCAATTTGACGAGACAAGTAGATGTAGTACGAGGCTATAGCGAATTTGCGACTGACAAAATTTCGCCTTCAACAAGATTGGTGGAGGCTTCAGTTGGATATGGGATGCGTGCAGCAGGCTCTCTTGAGGTTTGTCATATCGTTTATACAGCTTCAATGAAGCTGTATATTATGATATGTTTTTCATGGTGGTGTTGATGCTCGCAACTGGTTAGTATTAGCCTTTTGCAGCCATGCATTGAGACTACCCCATAAGCCCTAGTACTTGTTTCAGCTTTGTAACAGAGTTGCACGTTACTTCTCTGTATTCTGTTTTAATATTATGCTAGTAACTACTATTTATGTCACCACTAACTTCGTTATTCTTTGTCTAGGTTTGGCTTGTGCCTTGCATTATAACTCATCTACTCAGAAATGAAAAGTTATAAACTTTATAATCAGTATTCAGTAGAAGAAATGTCTTCTGAAGTCAAGAGCATAATATCCAATAGTAACACATGTAAGCATAATGGATTTCAGGAAATCCTTCAGAATTCTTGTTAACATACTATTCTGTATATATAATATCTTGACATACATAGATAAGTTCATTGATATTGAAAGTCCGGGGTAACAATTGAATTGATGATCTGTAACAAAGCAGTGGTAGTTTCGATGACATCCTGTTAATTCTAGTAACTTCTTCTCGATACTGATATCTTCTCCTGTTACCTTCAATTAACAAATTTAAGGTTATAACAATGATTTATTCAGATGAGATATACCAATCTCCGACGGATCATACCATACCATACCCAAGATCTTCTCCCTTCTCATATCTTTCATCTCTTTCGTATCCTTCATGGCAATAATCAACACTCAATCATCATCATCATCATCCAATCAAGAAAAACCTAATGTTAAATTCTTCGCCCCCACTACAACCCCTTTTCAGCCCTCGACATCAATGCCAATGGCTTCAATCTCTCCTTCCCTTCCTTCAATTCTTGCTGCTTCTTCTCGTATCTCTCTTGTGCTGCTTTTGCAACTGCATCTTTAGGTGATGTGGTCTCCGTAGAAGGCTCAGCATTCGTTCCATCAGCAGACCCCAATCGGACTCCAACCCCTCCAACGCTAGCGACCGTTTTGGTTTTCTGAGGCTTCGCTGGTTTGGCTTTCTTCTCGCTCACTCCATTGCTTCGACTGCTCCCTGTAGTCACCCTAGACTTTTCCTCTCCGACCGGCTTCGACGTGCAACTTCCCATACTCGGGTTCGTTTGTGGACTACATTTTTATAAGAAAATCTCTTTTGTCTATGTACATTAATAAACGTCAACCGATGGCTGAGCGACCCACGGGACTCGATTCCTGTGGTCTATTTAGCTTCTTATAGTCGTGATCGTCATCGGGGCTGTGCTGGCCACTCCTCGATGTTGAGTATTGAAATTAATGGTGGTTTTTATCATCAAGATTCGTTGGTGCTGCATGTTTCCTTTACGTTTCTCTCAGGTGTTGCGTGAGATGAAGCTTTTGGCCAATGTCTGGGTCACAGCTTTGTAATCCACATTCTGCCTCAAGTTGGTGAACTCGGGAACAGAGATGTCTACCTGTGCTGCGTCCTCGGAACTGAGGTAAGTGGGGTTCTCTTGTAACGATATCTGGGCCAACTCTTCCAACTCCAACGGTTTCGAGTACCAGTACTTGAAGTAGCCCGTGCATGCTCTTTCGTCTTGCATGTAGTTCTTGTACGTCTTGACAATTTCGTAGTAGAGCGCTCTTCTCTCCTCCGAGTAGAAGGGCGACAAAACAGTGGCATCACGCAACGCAGACCAGTCGGCCAACGGAATGTACGTGTACTCTTGTCTGTCCAAGTTGCTCAACGACTCGTTCCACTTGCTCACAATCTCCTGCGAGGTGTAGTTCTCCAAAACACCAATCTTCTTGAGGCAGATACGGTACGACACCGGGGTGCGTTCAACATTGTAGATGCTGTAGCTTTCAATCAATTGCTCAAACACTTCCTTGTTGTTCCAGTTGCAGTTGGTGATGACCGTGTTCAAGAAGGTCTCGTCGATGGGCTTGAGTTTAGAGTACTCCATCATCATCTCCTTCAACTTGTTCAACGAGTCGGTCGTCAACTCGGGGTAGAGACCGAAGAAGATCTTGAAGAAGCAGTTGTTCAAAACAGCGTAACGTGCGTTCAACTTGGAGCCCAGGTCTTGCGAGTAGTACTTGATGGTCGACGTCCAAAAGTACAAGATGGAGTCGAACAGCTCGTTCACAGACTGACAGTTTTCCAAGAGCGATACAATGTTGGGCACCTTCAACTCGATCTTGTAGGGCAACTCAAACCTGATCACCTTGTCGAAAAAGTGCTTTGAGATAGAGATGTCTTTGGCATCACCAATGAACTTCAAGTGCAAGTCACTCAAGGATCTCAAGGTCTCATACTTCATTCTCTCAGTACTCGAAACGTATATGTTCATCAAACCCTCCATACAGTCCAAGGCCCTCGAGTAGTCTTGGGCCAAAATGGAGATTTTACCCATCGAAGCTAACAAGTAGTGACGCTTAGGGGTCTCTTTCTTGTTCAACTCGAAGATATGGAGGATTTCTTCGTACGTAAAGCGCTTGATATCGTATGCGGCGGGCAAAACCGAGGCCAAGACCAAGTCGGAAAAGTACAACAGGTGGATTTTACTATCGTCCGCTCCAGAGTCTTCACCATGGGTGGTGTTGATTCCAGCTTCCCACAAGTTGACCACCTCAGCAGACATGTTGAACTGGCGCATCGTAAAGAACAAGTTCTGCAACATGTACATGTTGAGTTGCGAGACTGGGATTTCCTTGTTCAAGATCAAGTCGTTCAAGTGGAGAACCGACGCCTTCAACACCTCGTTCAGCATATAGTTTGAGTCGCGCTTCTGGTCGTTGTCTCTGTTTTTGGAGTTCAGCAAACGTGATGTTCTGACCGAAATCGACGCAGAGTAGATCAACTTGGTGTAGTGGTTCAAGTCGTCCTTGGACACCAAGCTGGCAAACAGGGGGTACTCTGCTCTGAAGAAATGTATCACTTCTTGGGTTGCGTTGATGAGGGACCGTTGGCCTGCGGGGGATCTGTTTGGTGCGGCCTGCTTCCCAGTTACAAGCAACTCCTTGAAATGGTTGTACTTGATGTGAGTGTCTGCGTTGAGGTTGTTTGAGTCAGCAAACTTAGACAAGCGGTCCACCTTCTTGTGGATGTTACTGCCAAGGGCACTGCTAGCAGGGTTGGGTTGCACTGCTGCCGTTGTGGAGCCAGAAACACCAGAATTCGAGCGGAGCTGAAAATATCCAAGCTGATTTGAGTTGTTGTAGGCAGGGTTGGAGGGAGATAACTGCAGGTGAATCGGAGCAGGTTTGTTGTTCCTGACCTTCAGCAAGAGCGCAGGACGAATACTCCCTTGAGTATTAGAGCTGATCAACCGAAACATGGGTGTAGGTTGTATCGATGTGTATTGCCACTTGGTAGAAAAGTTTTTTGATGATGTGAAAAGAGTGTGCAGGATTGGGTGCAAAAGGTCATGAGGACAATGTACGTGCGGAGCGAGTGAAAGGTGTGTGGGATGGTGTTGGAGTGGTGAGATAGGAGTGAGACGTGTGGTGTGGTTTTCAGTGAGGTTAGGGTGGTGTGTTGTGAGAGAGATGACTCAGATGGCGAGTATATTCAGTGGAGTCAGAGTCGTGTGTCGCAGAGTGGAGTGACTGTTTAGTGGGGTCTCGGTAAAAATTAGTGAGAATGCTGGGAGTCTCGGTAACTAGGGAGAGTGTGCAGCGATAGCAATAGATGTAGGTGTACAGTTATTTCGTGTTGAGAGTTTGAGTTTCAAGAAAGTAAGTTTATTTGTGGTGACTTAGGGGTAGTTTCATACCCTTTGCATACTCTTTAGTGCTGATATGACTACGGAGACTGAGATTGCTGAACTCTTTGAATTCATCCATATTGTATTGTGTTGTCGCTACGGGATTTTTCTCACCGCGATTTTTCTCCTTGCGATCTTAATACCTGGCTCATTATCTTTGTAGAGACCATCACAATCTCAACCCCACAAATTATTCTTTTCTACTTAACCTTTCTTGTATCTTTCCTTCTATTCTAAACACCCATTCCTTAGGTTCCCTCTCTGCTACTCGTGTCTACTACTCATGTCTGCTACTCCTGAATCAATAATCTCGAAGAGTTGTCCTCTGATCTTTTCAATACTTTCCACTGAAATTCGCACCAAAAGAGCTCACTGCAAACTTTAACCTAATCCACTCCGAAAATCACCCAATACCATCTTCCAGGCTCGTACCTTCCTATTTCGTATCCTCCTATTTCGCATCTTCCTCTTATCTTCCTCATTCATATCTCCTCACCCTTCCATTTACTCCTCTCTCTCCCGCATTTCTGTACCCCAGCACAAATACTTTTCCCACCCTGCCACTCTCCCCACATCTTCACAAGACTCAGAATCACCAAAACTTCACTACACTAACGTCATGACATCACCACATATTGCAATCACAACCACCAAATCTTCCTTATCTCTCCCCACACCTTTCCTTCCATTCCATCTTCACTCCACAAACACAATCGCACTCCTCTGTTCTTCCATTCTTCCATTCTTCCATTCTTCTCCCCATAATCTACCCATCGCTCGCTATCGCAATCACTCCAATCTCCACAAACTTATCTATTTTCCCTAAATATTTACGAATACTCGCTAAATTCCTTCATCCATCGCTAATTTTAGTGCCAGCCAATTTCATCCCACCATGCGTCTCTTCATTTCCAGAATATTTCGATTCTAAAGCATCCTCTCCAGTTCTCCATCAATCGAACACCTTACGCACACACTCTTCTATTAATTCTACTCTCTTTGCACCTTCTCATCTCATCTTCTGGAAGCTCCCGTTTTGTGATGTCGCCTTACGTTCGAATCCCTGTCAAAAAAATGATTCCTATCGATATCGAAAACTACCTATTGTTCTTTAGCTCACCCCCCTCCCCCGCTCGAAGATGAGCCGGTATCCATCTGAGTCCACGCCGCTCATAGCGCATTCAACTCCCAGATCTGATCACAGATCGTCCGCAAAGGATGCTCTGCTCTCAAAGAAACCTCGCCCGAAATCAAAGCGCACCAAGCGCAAGGGCCTTAGCCAAACCCCAGCTGGCAGCAAGTTGGCCACCTTCGAAGGTGTGTTCTTGCCAACAGCCCTCAACGTGCTATCGATCTTGATGTTCCTTCGTTTTGGTTTCATCATCGGTCAAATGGGCATTGTGGGCTCGATATTCCTATTGATATTGTCTTATCTGGTCAACATTTTAACCACGTTGAGTATCAGTGCTATTTCCACCAACGGTACCGTCAAGGGTGGCGGGGCCTACTATATGATCTCAAGATCTTTGGGCCCCGAGTTCGGGGTCGCCATAGGAATCATTTTCTTCATTGGCCAGATCTTGAACTCGTCCCTTAATGTCGTGGGTTTCATCGAGCCTTTACTCGTCAACTTTGGCCAAATCGACGGTGACATGTACCCTCTTTTGCCAGTGGGCTACTTCTGGCTGGTCCTCTACTCCACCGTCTTGTTGTCCTTGTGTACCATGATCGCCTTGGTCGGCTCCACCTTGGTTTCCAAAACCGCCTTGTTGTTGTTTTTCGTTTTAACAATGAGTACTCTCTCCATCCCAGTTTCCTCGATATTCGTGAAACCCTTCATCCCTGTGGGGAGCCACGTATTGTACTCAGGCTTGTCATGGAAAACTTTCACCCAAAACTTGTGGCCTCATTTCACAGCAAACGCAGTAGGCTCCATGCAACCAAAAGACGTTCCTGAAAATTTCAGAAACATCTTTGGAATCTTCTTCCCTGCCACCGCAGGTATATTTGCAGGAGCCTCCATGTCTGGAGAACTCAAAAACCCCTCGAGATCGATCCCACGAGGTACACTCAGCGGATTGTTGGTCACGTTTATCTTGTACACACTTGTGATTGTCTCGATGGGTTCAGCCATCCCTAGAGAAATGCTCCACACAGACATCAAGGTGATTCAAACAGTGAACATATGGAACGTCATCATCATCTTGGGCGAATTTTCAACCAGTTTGTTCTCCGTCATCATGGGAATCGTTGGTGCGGCCTCCATGTTGACTGCAATTGCTGATGATAAAATCATTCCTGGCCTCACTTACTTCACCACAAAGTACCCAAACTCCAACATCTACGCCATCATGTTGACGTGGTCTATAACTCAAGTGTTCTTGTTTGCAGACATCAACCAGATCGCAACATTCATCACTATGGCATTCTTGATGACGTTCATCGTCACAAACATCGCATGCTTCCTCTTGAAACTTGGGTCCGCTCCTAACTTCAGACCCTCCTTCAAATATTTTAGCTCAAGAACTGCCGGAACCGGCGCTCTCTCATGCTTTGTCGCCATGTTCATTGTTGATGGTCTCTCTGCAACCCTCATCATCTGCTTTCTTATGTTCTTGATCTTAATGATCCACTACTTGTCGCCACCACTGAAGTTTGGCGACATCTCACAGTTGCTCATCTACCATCAAGTGCGTAAGTACTTGCTCAGATTAAAAATGAACATTAGTGTTAAATATTGGAGACCCCAAATCTTGTTGCTTGTGGACGACCCAAGAACTTCTTGGAACTTGATTGGTTTCTGCAACCACTTGAAGAAGGGAGGTCTCTATATCTTGGGCCACGTAATTTTGATGGACGAGTCATCCAATTCCAACGCAGAATTGACCACCACTTTGGACGTTTTCAACGAAATTCAGAAACAAAAACAGGCTTGGGCAAAGCTTAGAGATGTATCCAAGATCAAAGCTTTTGTCCAGATCGCCATAGGACCCAACTTGCCATGGGGGGTCCGTAATGTTTACTTGGGCTCAGGCTTAGGTGGTATGAGACCAAACATCACCGTGCTCGGGGTCTATGACTATGCAAAACATGGCGTCAAGATGCTGCTTTCGCAAAGCAAGCAACTGGAGCTTTTACTTCCAACAGACACATGTAGACAGGAACAGAAGGTATCCATCAACCAATGGGTGCAAATTGTCGAAGACTTGATTATCTTGCAGGCCACAGTCGCAGTGGCTGCAAATTTCTCAAACATGGAACTCCCAAGCCACGGAGAAAAAGCCCACTGGTTCCAAAAAGACTCACTGGTTCCATTAAGCTTTGAGAAGAAGAAGTACATCGACTTGTACCCAATTCAAATGTCGTCTGTGAACCAGTTAAACAATGGGAAATCGATCCTTTCTACCAACTTTGACACTTACACATTGATTTTGCAGTTAGGCGCAATCTTGAAAACCGTTCCTGAATGGAAATTAACAGGACATGTCTTGAGAGTTATTGTGTTTGTTGAACAAAGTTCAGAGATTGAAGACGAAAGAAAACGTTTGACCGACTTGTTGGCAAACTTAAGAATTGACCCCGAAGTCAAGGTAGTCTCTCTAGAGGATGAACAGCTAAACACTTACAATTACCTTGTGAAAGGCTATCTGAAGAATGTCCAAAATCGTGTTGAGTTTGAAAAGATCGAAAAGATATTGAAGAATGAGCAGTGGTGGAAGAACTTGTACAATGCGCGTGAAAAGTTGAGGGAGATTGAGGACAAGAAATCGAAACGAGTGCACAAGATCAACAACTCGAAGAACCCAACGTACGAATTTTCGCCTTTGAATTTGACATCAACTAGTCCAAACTTGCCGTCTGACGCACAAAATCTTCGCAATAGAAGATACACATTGAGTAACTTGCATAACCATGGTGTCTCACTCTCATTTAGCATGAGTGCGCACAATGGAGGCAACCAATTCTTCAAAAATGAAGACACCATATACACTAGTGACTCCAGTGACAGTGACAAAGAAGATGCATATAGCAGTGACAGTTCCCGCACCAGATCACACAATGCTAGTTCGGTGAACTTGGCTGCTCCTCCAACTTCGGCAGGCTTAGCCTCTGCTTCTACAACCAATACGTTGACCAGTGCGGTCAACAAGTTGAGAACCTTTTCGCCAGCGCAGCTTGCAAGTTTAAAGAGTCACAACCCTGCTGGTGATGCGATCTCATCAAGATCCTCCAGAACCAACCTCAAACCAAACTTTTCTTCTGTGAAAATGCCCCAATCCAAGGTCAACGAAGAAGACGACGACGAAGAGGAAGAAGGAGAGGGACACAAGCGCTCCATTCAATTCATCATTGACAGCAAAGACGACGGAGAAGATGGAGAAGATGGAGACGAGGAGGGAGATGATGATGACGATGACAACATAGGAGACGAAGAAGACGAAGTCTCTGAAGTGGATGAAAACGCTCAGGAGGGAGAACAGAAAGACGAAACACCAGGTAAAGCTGATGCACCTGACTACTTTTCGATTGACAAGAAACTCGTCAAGAAGAAAAAGTCACTTGGCTCAGAGTTGAAGTCACCCTCAATCATCACCAACGATGGCGAGATAATTCAGCAAATGATGACCCCACAGTTCCTAGCCCTTGACGAAGAGGATGATGACGTTAACGATATTCCTAAATTAGACGAAACTCTGCTTTCTAGAACGTTGGCCAAGTCTATGAGACCAGCACTGAAGACCGGATCCTCAAACAGCAGTATTTCAGGAGTCAGTAACAGCCAACCAGAGGGAGAGGAGAAATCAACCATCACACACAAACAGTTGCAAGAAGAATTGAAGAACCTCAACTTCGATGACATCCCCGCAAAAGGACAGCATTTGATATTGAACGAGTTGATGAAGAAGCACAGTGGTACCAAGACATCTGTGATTTTGTCAACTTTGCCTGCTCCTACCATTGGCACGCATTTGGACGATAATGATACGTTTGAGTACCACAACAATTTGGCCGTTTGGCTAGATGATTTACCTCCTATACTTTTATTGCATTCGCAGACAGTAACGGTGACGACAGCTTTATAGGGTAGCATTTATGGCATTATTTGATCATTTGACATGTGAAATGAGTGTAGAGGAAGAGTAGACACCTTGTATTACATTATAATGATGATACTCATCTTAACCTTTCAGCCATGGTGGGGTTGGATTTTGACCTAATGCAATTTTAAATCCGAATCTTGCTAAAGGTAGTAAATAATTACCAAATTGTAGAGAGAAACATCGGATCTGTTCCCAGTCTTGGCTTTATTGACATTACCAACCTCGGTACTCTCAGAAGCTTATTCCTCATCTTCACGTTGAATATCGCTTCAACAAAATCGCTTTCAAATCAAGAACAAAAAGTTCTGATAAATTGCGAAGACCAAGACAACCAGTTGAAGTATGGTTAATGAGGGTGAATCTGGCAGAGCTGTGAAGCCAAACGAGGTCACTGAAACGAATACTAACATTTTAAGTAATGAACAGCTCTCAAAGGCCGACAAGTTGAGGAAACGACGTGAGCAGTTGGCTGCCTGGCGACAGAAGAAGGAACAAGAAGACAAACAAGAACAGGAAAAACCTAGCGAGACAGTAAAGGATAAGGAGCCAGCTTCTAAAGTATCAGCCGATGATGAAAAGAAGCTCCTACGCCAAAAGAGAATCGAGGAGTGGAAGAAGAAGAAGGCATTGCAAGAAGCTGAGACCACTCCATCTGTGAAACCTTCTACAAAAACCACCATAGCCCTCAGAAAGAAGTTCGAGAGGAAGGAAACAATACTAAAGCCTCAATCAAAGCCACTTACACTCAAAACTCCGCTCAAACGAAGTTTATTTGGCGACGATGAAGAAACCGATGTTAAGAAACCGGTTTTTAAAAAGCCTTCTTTACTGAATGGTTCTCAGGAATTACAGAAAAACAAGGATAAAGATGGCGAGGATGAATTAGAAGCTTACTTGAAAAGCTTAGATGCAAAATCACTCGAAGTGGTCTCCACAACTGAGGACAACTACCAGTCCGAGGAAGTAGGATTTGACCAAGAAGAGGAAGTGGGGATGGAAGAGGAAGAGGAAGAGAACTCCGAAGAATCACAACAGAAATTACTCTCCGAACGACTTTCAAAACTCAACAAAGGAAAGGAAATTGGTGCGATAGATCATGAACTGATCTCATACGAACCGTTTAGAAAGATGTTCTACCACGAACCTTTGGAAATCAAGAACCGCAGCCCTGAAGAAGTTGAACTTATTAGTTTACAGTTGGGAGGCGTGAAGGTTAGAGGTAATAAATGTGCTAAACCTGTGATGAAATGGCTGCAGTTGGGTTTACCGCCTCTAATAATGAGTATTATCGAAGATAAACTACAATACGAAAAACCTTCACCAATTCAATCGCTGGCCTTGCCAGTGATCATGTCTGGAAGGGACTTCATAGGAGTAGCCAAAACTGGTTCCGGCAAGACTCTATCGTTTGTGCTACCCATGTTAAGGCAGGTGATTGACCAGCGACCTATAGAACAAGGAGAAGGTCCTATTGGGCTTATTTTAACCCCTACTCGAGAGTTGGCTCTCCAGATCTTTAGAGAAGTAAATCTTTTTACGAAAAAGTTGAACTTTACCGCATGCTGTTGTTATGGAGGATCACTGATTGAAGCACAAATCGCAGAGGTGAAGAAGGGAGTGCAAGTGGTGATAGGTACACCTGGTCGTGTGATAGATTTACTCACAGCTAACGGAGGACGTGTGACTAACCTCAAAAGAACAACTTATGTTGTCTTAGATGAAGCTGATAGAATGTTTGACATGGGATTTGAACCCCAAGTCAACAAGATCTTAGCCCAGATCCGCCCAGACAAACAAACGGTGTTGTTTTCAGCTACTTTTCCTCGTAAAATGGAATTGTTAGCAAAGAAAATATTGATCAACCCAGTTGAGGTTAGTGTTGGTGGGATTAGTGTTGTCGCTTCAGAAATCAAGCAGGAAATTGAATTGTTCTCAGTTGAGGATAGCAAAAAGTTGGAGGCCACCAAAATTGAAAGGTTGATTTCGATTCTTAAGAGAACCATAGAGGCCGACCCTAACGGAAAAATTCTTGTATTTGTTGAAAAGAAGTCAGACGCAGATGACTTGTTGGTGAAACTACTCTCTTCACAATTGCCATGTCTTGCTATTCACGGGGACAAAGAGCAAATGGATCGCAGACACGCTATCAGGGAATTTTCTCTGGCTAGCAGTGGCATTAATATTTTGATAGCAACTTCAATTGCAGCCAGAGGATTAGATGTGAAAGGATTGAACTTGGTTATTAACTTTGATGCTCCCAGCCATATGGAAGACTATGTCCACAGAGTAGGCAGAACAGGTAGAGCAGGAATGAAGGGCACTGCTATCACGTTTGTGTGTGCCAACGAAGAGCGAGCAATAACTGAATTGGTGAGGGCAATCAAAATGAGCGTAGGAGATACACTGTCTGTTTCCGAAGAATTACTTGCAATCAGCAAAGCATTCATGGACAAAGTCAAAACAGGCAAGGAAAAGTTCAGCTATGGTTTTGGTGGCAGGGGTTTGGAGAATTTGCAGGAGATTAGGGAAAACAATAGAGATCTACAGCAGAGGGTGTATGGGGGAGACGAGGGACAAGACAAGAAGAAGACTGTTAAAGCATCAGGTGACGCTAAGGCCCCAGAAGAAATTGAAGGAAAGCTTCCTGATTTCACCATAATAGAAGGAAGAGCTCCAGAAACTGCAGGGCCAGATATGTGTAAGTTCCACTCACGGATCACAGTGAACGACTTACCGCAGAAGGCCAGGTGGGTTGTCATGCAAGGCGAAAGTCTAGCAAAAATCATTGAGGCAACTTCTACTTCGATAACCAACAAGGGACAATACTACGCTGCAAATGTGAAGGTTCCCGCGCCAACTGTCAAGAACGGTAAAGAGATTGTTGCTCCTCCCAAATTGTATTTGTTAGTGGAAGGCTTAACGGAGCTGGCTGTGAGACAAGCAAACAACATGCTCAGGCAGAAGATGATTGACGGACTCGAAGTTGCAGCGAAAGAAGAGAGCAAAGGACCAGTTGGGAAATATACAGTTTAGGATAGAGGCACGTATAATTTAATGACTAGATATTTATTATTTCAGTACTCAATGTAGGATATATTCATTTTCCAGCCGTGAATGTGTATACTTGTTAAGGTGTAGTATAAATTTGTACTAATTTTCAAAAAAATGCCAACTATACTTCACTCATTCAGCATAAACGTTGAGCACGAATACTTGGTGAACCCGCAGAGTACTTGCAGCCAATAAATTGCCTCTTATTGAACTTTAGTTCAAGGTCGTTTGCAGCCATATGGATACGACATTTATGTCGCGGTGTCTTTGTGGCCCTCCCCCGCATTATATCGGTAGCTCGGTCCAAATCGATAAATTCAGATGCTATTATATATAAAAGGTGATTCCTACAGGATCCTACATTCATTTTACACTTGCCAGCTATGAGTTTTAGTGCAGAGGATTTCAAGAAATACGAGGGATACATTGTATCAGAGGTTGAACCAGGGTTCTACCATCTTCAGTTCAACAGACCCAAGACGTTGAATGCGTTTGCAGAGTACGACTGGCGTTCGTACAGTGAAATTTTAGAGAAGTTGGATGCTCTCAGCGACTCCAAGGTGATCTTGATTTCATCCAATGTTCCAAAGGCGTTCTCTTCTGGGTTGAACTTGAAAGACGCCATGGCCACTATGGGTGGTGGTGGAAACGCTTCGCCCAAGGAGAAGTACAAGTTGTTGAAGGAACATATTGATGACTTCCAGTACGCTGTTTCTGCTCCAGCCAGAATCAACACCCCTACCATCTGTATCTTGAATGGTATTAACTACGGTTTAGCCTTGGATCTTGCTGCATGTTGCACCATTCGTATTGCCGTAGCAGATGCCAAGTTCTCGATCAGAGAAATTAAGATTGGAATCACCGCAGACATGGGATCGTTGCAAAGACTTCCAAAGATCGTCAACAACATCTCGTTGTTGAACCAATATGCCTTGACCGGCGAAAACTTTGGTGCCGAAGATGCTTTGAAACTTGGATACGTCTCCAAGATTTTGCCCGACTTGAAGTCGGGTGTTGAGTACGGGTTGGAATTGGGTGAAAACATTAATAGCAATCTCCAATGGGCAATCAAGGGTACGAAGAAATGTGTCCAGGACATCCTTGACGGTGCAACCGCAAAAGAAGGTTTGGCTTATGTCGCTGAATACAACGCTAACAACATCGGAGCATCTTTTGCTGAAGGCTTGGCTTCAAAGCTCTAAGTGCCAACCTCTCCATAGTAAATTTGCAATAATTAAAATTCTTACGTAATCAATTTTCTACATAGAAATTTTTTTATGATTTTTCAAAACTTAAGAGTAACCAGTGGTATACCCATGAAATGTTGATAAGAAACCAGTGCAGTGCTCGAGTAGCGAGGGCATACAAGCGGTATATATCTTCTCCTTCGATTTCCATCGAAGATGATATTGTTGCCTCGGCTTCCATGACTCAAGTAGCAGTCACAAGACCAACCGAAACTTCCAAAGCCAAAGAGAACCTAACTCTTGCCAGTTTACTTTCACACACACCTTCCAGTACATACTTGAAGTCGATATCACATTCGACTTTCACACCAAGCAGAAGCGCCAAAGTTGAAAAACAGGAGAGAATCGAGTTGTTGAAGCAGAATATTCAGAACTTGGTTGAATCAAGAAAATTCGATGTGTTGTTAGAATTCTTGCTACAATGGTCACGTACAAACGAGTCGACCTTGCTGTTGACTAATGCGTTAAGTAGGGATGAGATATCACTGTTGATTACAAAAATAGTCGCGAATCAAATACTGGTGTTGCATGAGTTCACCACGAACTCCCCCATCTACAAGGCAAGAGACGGAACAAACATAACCAAGAAAATGAACGTTGGGGAACAAGAAGATGCCAGCTTTGTAAAGTCCAGAAGAATGTTATCCGAGATCCGGCAGTTGGTCAGCTCGTTGCTTTACACAGACAGACAAGAATTCATATACCACGAGCAAAAGAGACACAACTTGTATACTTCATTGACATCCACCGGGTTCAAACTCTCTGCCCATGATTTTGAAAACATGATCTACTTGGAAATGCATAACATGAAGTTTGACTTGGCTTCGAAATGGTTTGAACACTTCAAGCAGCAGTTTCCTTCCAATTATAAGGAAATGACAACCTACAAAATGTGGATGATGAAATTCCAGTTGTACAGTGGAGGTTTCCCTGCTTTCTGGGCAATCCCGAACACGGAGTTATCCTCCGAGACATTCTACAACCCTGCTAGGTCTCGGTTTAAGCATACCATTGCATTCTCAACGATATTCTACGATTTCCTCACGACGTTCAAAAAACTGGGTAACAACCTCATCTTGAATAACGACTTCAATGAGACTTTGATATATTCCATAGGGCATGCTAGAAATATGGACTATTTAGACAAGTATCTTCATGCCAAGTTTGGAATTGGAACAGACGGAGGAATTTCCAACAACACTGTCAGTATTGGAAAGGAAGACCCAAGCTATCCTAATGAAAAGATTGTGAAGGCTGTATTCCTTGCTTTGGCCTACAATGGGAAGTTTTACGAGGGCCTCAAATGCATAAATGCCTTCCAGCAGAAGTACGAAGTAACTCTAGATGACAAGAAGTCAAAGACATTCTGGGAGCAAATCTTCAAGTGGTGTAATATTACCACCAGATTCGATGACTCAAGAGCCTTGCCATACTTTATCAGACAATCAGGGAGACTGGTAGGAAAATCCGCTGTTTTAAGTCTTGATGAAGCGAAAGAAGATGCCGATTTCGATTATGTCGGATACTTGAACTTCATGAAGGACTTACAAGCGCAAAGAGTGGAGACTTTCAAGTCTTTGTGGCTGTTGTACTTGAACAATAAGGGTCTCTTCTCCAAATTTTCGTTCAAGATCTATCTGGATTTCTTGAAAGAAGAGATTGACGGTAGCAATGTGGAAGAGAACTATTTCAGTTTCTTGAACCTATTATCCAACGAATGGACCAAGTACAATGCTTCACAAGATTCGTTTAACAGGAGGAAAGATTTACAGTTCAAATCATTAAAGGATTTCGATCAAGCGATCTACATCATATATGTGGACACGATGAAGGCAGTGTTAGACTACAAGTGGAAGTCGACTTTTGGAGGCCAATGCCAGCCTATTATAGATAAGTGGTCGCTTGATCAAAGCATGAACGAAAATTTAACCGCGTGGTTTAGAAATGATAGATTGCCACAGTATAGAGAGATGATGGATACCAAGAGACAGGAGTTTATGATGAATTTGAGGACTGAGGAGAAGGAAGATCCATTCTTGGATATTTTATAAATAGAAGCATCAGAATGATGAAAACTTGATGGTGTTGATTTATGATTTGTTAGATACTGAGGTTTGAGACGTGGTTAGTATGGTTAATGAAAGGGATGCAGTACGTGGTGTGAGAATATTCCCATACTGAATTTATGATGGCTGCAAATTATGAAATTTTGAAGTTTTATGATTGGACAAATAAAGAATACTGACCGACAACGACTGGAGAATAAGGAGACTTAGTTCCACTACACATTGTGATTGGAGCACCAGTACCTATAGGGTAAGAATACACACCGAACACTCGATTCAATTCGTTCTACAAAGGCACTGACAGCCAGCATAGAGATATGCTTCCATTAGTGTCAAGATGTACATAGGAACCTTCCTCGTATTACATAAAATAAACCAGCTCTAAATACCGCACAATGATGGTCTAATCAGCAGCTCATCGTAACTACTCTTAACTTTCACCTACCCACTCTCGAACCATCATTGCCAATACGTGTCGATCATGCCAGAGTCGTGTGCGCTTCAAAATCACCTACTACGTGTACAAATTTCATGGACACCAACCAAAAAAAAACCAATACTTTTCACCAAAGACAACATATACAATGGCTGAAGGTTTAGAGAAGATCACCGAAGTTCCAGTTGAGTTCTTCAAGGACGGTTCTGCTTTCGTTAGAAAGTGCCAGAAGCCAGACAGAAAGGGTATGTTTTGAAGCAGTGTGGGCTGGCTGAAGCGCAACTAATAGTCACTCAATCCACAATAGATACTGGTGTACTTAAGCACTGATATGTGTTGGGGTGCTGACGTTGGAGTACCGCTGATACTCTAGTGCACAGCATAGCTGTACAGACAAAGCTTTATTGATCAATTACTAACTCGTATAGAATACATGAAAATCATCAGAGCCGTTGGTGTTGGTTTCGTTATGATGGGTGTTGTTGGATACGCCGTCAAGTTGATGCACATCCCAATCAGATACTTGATTGTTTAAGGAGTCGTAGTAGATATCCAGTTCTATGTCTTTAGATTGTTGAACCACCCAGCCTCCTACCACTAGATGATTCGACATATCTCGAGGTTCAATCTGTATGAAGTACGTAATGTTTAATAAATGGTAAAAATAGAAGAAAACGTAGGGGAGAGATGAATGCGAGCTAAGCTGCTGCAATAAGCATGCTTAGAGACCTCCAGTCGTCTGGAGCCTTCGTATAAATCTCTGTAGCCTATCTCCTAAGATCTAGTCACATGACTTTTCATAGCGGCATCTCATTTTTTTTCAAGATTAAGTTAAGAAACGGGAAGAGCAGAGATGTCACAGACCTCGAGTTTTGTAAAGAAGTTGGCATCCAATGACCAGCAAGTACGGGAGCAAGCATTTGAGACGTTGAAGAAGTTTCTCTCGGCCAGATCCACAAGCAAGTTGAGCTTGTTGGAGTTGGAGAAGCTCTGGAAAGGATTGTACTTTTCGATGTGGTTCTGTGACAAGCCTAAACCACAAGAGAAGTTGGCCGAGTCATTGGGAGAGTTGTACTCGGGGTTCATTCCAGCCGAGTCGTTCAACGCCTTTTTGGAAGCGTTCTGGACTATCATCATCAAGGAATGGTCGGACATCGACCAGTGGAGAATCGACAAGTACTTGCTTTTAATAAGACGTATTTTGAGACACAACTTCAAATTCTTGAAGCAGAACTCGTGGGGGACCCAAAAGACCAAGAAGAAGACTGACAACCATCTTTTGAGAGGGTTCACCTCGGTGTTGGCTAACACTGTTTTGAGTGGAGACAAAAAAGTCCCTGTTGCATTACCATACCATATCACAGAAATCTACCTCGATGAGTTGGAACTTATCATGTTTGAGGAGTTGAGTGATTTGCAGGAGGAGGTGGATGACAGAGAACCCGAAGATGAGGAGTTCACTGCTAAGAATGAAGAGTTGTTCAAGAGGAGGTACGAAATTGCACAAGAGGTACCAATCAAGCAGTTGGTATCACCTTTTGAGCAAATTCCAGAGTTGAAGACTTTGGTGACTTTAAGAGAGAAGGCGAATGCTGAAGTGCTACAAAATGAGAGATTGAAGGACTGGGGGGTGATTGAAGATGACGATGAGGAGGAGGAGGAAGAAAAGAAGGAAGAAGAAAAAGAGGAAGAAGATGGAGACGAGTGGAAGGGCTTTTAGTATATAGACTTTGATAAATGAGCTTAATTTTGATGATTATGGTGAAGGGAGAAGTAGTAGAGGAAGGAGAATAGAGGAACTCGTATACCTGGTGTATGAAAATACCGTTGATAGCATCAACTCTAAGGTCCTGTTCATCTCAAAATGTGGAGTAAAAAACAGAATTAAAAATCTAATGCCTCCCAAAGATAGAAAAGCTGAGACAGGAGACACAGAAAACCCATTCATTCCCAAGTTTATATCTGCTAAACCATGGTACAACGAGAAGGAAGGTAGCAAGGAGGACTACTTATCCCACCAGCGGAAGAATCCTGAAGAGATTGTTGATTATAGTCAACCGTTGACAGGCAAAGGAATAGCAGACAACTTCGAAGTTACCTCCAGCGCAAAGGTAAAAACTAATGAGGACTATGATTCGAAAAGAGATAGGTGGTACGGATACGATGTGGAGGAGTGGGAACAGACAATAGCCAACTGGGACACAATACGTGCACGGAAACGTCAACGCATTATCAAACGTCAAGGAAATAAGGTTGTGAGCGAACAGGAGAGAATAGATTCTGACGACACCGACTATGAGTTGGAGCTTGTTGAATTGAACTTGCAAAGGGACGACCTCAAACAGAACATCAAGGAAGATGTCTTGGAGAAAACATTGAGAGACAGACAAGATATCCCCACATACATCTACAACATCACAAGTAACATCGATAACAAAATACGAGTGGAATATGATCCCAAAGCACGTCTTTCCAAGGATTTGGAGAAGGGGTTCCTCAACAATCGACAACAGTTTGTGAAGAAATTGAGTGGAGAGGGCAAGGGGTTGACATCGCTCCAGAAATTCTCATGGGAATTAAACAAAGAAGACCAAAGACAGCAAAACAAAACATTGGTTCAGAAAAGCTTTGAGATCGGTGAAGAAGTCGAACCGGTTTTCAACCTTGACTTGTCGGTGGAGGCAAGCCCAACATTAATGCAGTTGAAACAAAAGAAGCTACAACAAGAGCTTAAAGAGCAATCTGATTTGAAAAGAAAGGCATTACTAGACAGATACGGCCAAGCTGACACTCAATCAGAGGTTCCTCACCCCCATGAAAACCGTACACATTCAGTTAGTGATGCACAAACAGATGCAAAATCTAATGCCTTGGCCAAGTCAAAATACACAGAAGACGTCCTACAAAACGGCCACACCAGCATCTACGGTAGCTTTTACAAAAACGGTGAATGGGGATACAAATGTTGCAAGAGCGTTGGAAAGGACTCCAAGCACCCGGTTAATAAATAGAAATCGACACATTAACTTTTACCCAGTTTTCTAATTATCCAGTTCTTCCAGTCCTTCAATCTAACCGACTGGTTCGTCTCTAAGAACTCGACGTGGCTTAGTTCTGGTGTCTGGAATGCTTCGACCACAGACTGCACGTCCTTCCCGTTATTTGTCATGTTTCGGATACGGTGGAACTTCATTAATTCTGAGATCTGGATCGCGCCGTTCTCCTCGCTGAAGAGAGACCTGAGGTACATGTCCTTGCAGAGGTTCTCTGTTGAGAAGTAGTACACCAATTGGGTTTTAATCAAGTGGAGTTTTTCTCTGCGCCGGTCCACTTGCGGGCTGATTGCCGAGAAGAGCGAGCTGAGTGGAGAGTTAACGTCGCCGAATGCAGGCGAGAGTGGTGCGTTGTTGTTGTTGTTGATGCGAAGAGATGCCTCTGCGCTTGGCATGTGTATTTGGTGGAACGGTGCGTAGCCTACACCAAAAGGTGGAGACATGTATTCATTGGGAGACACCATCATCATCATCAAGTTGTGGTCCTCTGTAGGTGCGCCCTCTTCACTCCGTTGTGTCATGTATGGTGGAAGGTACACCATGGGCATGGGGAACATGTGCTGTTTGAAAGTTTGATCACCGTACAGAATAGGCAGGTTGCCATACATCTTGTCTTCTTCCAACGGGGTCAATGGTGAGTAGATGAGGGCATTTGCGTCATCCATGCGTGTGGCCTGAGCCTCGAAGGGGGACCCCAATTCGTCGTCACCGCTGAAGTTGCTGGGTGGTGAGTGTATTGAGGATCGCCGTTCAAAGGGCAGCTGCAACTGCAGCTGCACTGGCTCGCCAACATCATGCTCATACGCATCGTTTGCACACTTATTGGCTGGACTCTCACCGTAAGCAGCCTGAAGAGATCCAACTGGCATGGGCAAGTATTGGTACGGGTGAACAGGCGATTCCCCGTACATACCAGCAGGAAACGGTGTTCCAGGGAGGTTTTGCGCAATCGCGTACACGGGGAGTGTTGGCGATTGCAGTGCACCTTGCAACTGGTGCTGAGTTTTGTGCTGGCCGGGCGGTGTCAACTCTGGTGTCTTGGGCTTCTTCGACTGCTTCAGTTTCTTTGCGTCCGTCTTCACAGCACTCTTGAACAATTGATTGCTTGACCACGCGTTTGTTTCAGGCAACGGTGCTGGAGTCAAGCGCTTTGCGATCTCAGGAAACGATGATATCAACGACTCCGAAGCTCGTTGCGCTGTCTCTGCGCCGAGATCAAGCGCCAACACCAGGCTCGAAGACACCTTCTCTGGTCTACGCTTCTGCTTTCCCTTCTGCTTCCGGCCACGCCCAATTCCAGCGCCGCCAGACCATCCAACAGGTACACTCACTGTATCTGTCTCCATCGCACTCCGTCTCGCTTGTATCTTTAATCTATAAGCCTTCAAGGGGAAATTGATTGATGTCAATTTTGCCTCTGTGCACTCCCCAATCAGCTGCAAAAAAGCGCAGGTTACACAATATCAGCAAGCGAGCCCAATTGGGTTTGTGTGCTTGCAGCACCAAGATTAGATCGGAAAAACGACACATGTGTGTCGTGACAAACAAAGGACACATCGCACATGGGTGTTCCATGGCGTGCATTAGTATTGCGGTGCTGGTTTTTCATTGTGCATAAGATGCCTTGCCTAAACGGGCGAGGTACTTTTAAAATATCTGCCAAAAAGGTTGCACGTGGGGTCCTGGGTGAAAAAAGCATAGCGATTGCAGGGACCAAGGCCTCGTGTGACACTGGACCAATGAGCGAGGAACAGAGGAGCATGTGGTGCGGTTGTGGGTGGGACAGAGTGCTATATGCACATACCTCTCTTTGTGGCGAAAGAGCACGGATTGGGACCACACGTTGACTTACTTTAATTAGAAAGTTGTTGCTTCGGACGTGCATGTAAGGTTAGGGGGAGGTTCAACGTGGGACGGTACGATTTGTTCTGGGGCATGGGATATAAATGTGCGGAAGGATCCTGTTGGATGTGAGGTCTTCGGCGCCGTTAGGAATAATTTTAGTAGATAGAGCGGATATGTTACCTGCCCCTCCGGTATTGAAGACGACTATTATCCAGTTGAACAAGGAGTTGGATAGTGATGAGAACAATTATGAGATCTTGACGAACGACTATTTGCACAAGTCGCCGTCGCTGCTGGATTTGGCTGGCAGCGGTTCGGGTGCTGGTTCTGGGGGGTCTTCTCGTGGCAGTGGCCAGCTGCGCAAGAAGAGAAGACGGTCGCTGGTCAACGTGGACCAGGAGGAGT
Source organism: Kodamaea neixiangensis (assembly GCA_030565385.1). Taxonomy (NCBI): domain Eukaryota; kingdom Fungi; phylum Ascomycota; class Pichiomycetes; order Serinales; family Debaryomycetaceae; genus Kodamaea; species Kodamaea neixiangensis. Next base: position 103,932 of record JAJMBT010000023.1, on the reverse strand, counting down.
TGGCTAAGCGCAAGCACGAGACAAAGCAGTTGCACTCTATTATCGAGAAGAAGCGTCGTATCAAGATCAACAGGGAGTTCGAAGCTTTGAAGTACTTGATACCTGCTTGCCGGTCTACATCCAGCTCGACTGCAAATTCGCCTGTCATCAAACCAACCAACGCAAGCTCGTCCAACAACGGAAACAAAATCGATGGCATGTACAAGTTGACCATCTTGAAATCATCGGTCGAATACATCTTATACTTGCACCACATCATCAGAAAACAACACGAGTTGTTGGACAGTGCCAACGTGGACTACGACTTTGACGTGGACTTTGCCAAAATTCCTTTGGACGTCAACCAGTACAGAGATATCGACAAAGACTTCAACTTCAAGTCACTTCTCAACGAAGACCTCAACATGATTAGGACCATCAAAGAAGAACACCCCAAGGAAGAAGATGACGACAGCGACGACTCGTCAAACCAATTGCCTTCCCCTGACGTGACTCCCAACATGGCACCCATCCTCACAATTTTGAACAAGTACCAACAAAAACAAGAAGATATACAACAAAGACACCCACTGCAACTGCCGCAGCAGTTCAGCTTGTCTGTTCTCAGGAAGAACTCGGTGCCTATATCACCCTTCACGAACCCGTTGAAATCGAATGGAACCACCCCGGTACTAAAAAGTAAAAAACAGAAGTTGGATAACAACAGGTTTGCTCTTCCCGACCCTGCGATAAACCCCCTGATCGAAATGCCCAAGAAGTTGCTATTCAAGCTGAAACCCATCAACGAAAAGGTGTTGATAAATAGCGACGAGGCCTTGTTGCCCACTCCAGCCTCGTCTGTCTCGAACGACAACGAGGGTGAGGGTGAAGGTGACGAGGACATGGAAAGACGGTTGTCAGATCACGATGCCTCAACTACTTTGTTGGCTTTGAGAAGATCAAACATAGATAGTTTGTTGAACTAGATCTACGAGCTATTGATAATCTAGTTTGGGATTAATAAGAGTGGAAGACCTCACATACTCAATAGAGTACTCCCATTAATGACTTTATTTACTTCTTGTATTCTATATTTATTGTACTACTATTTAGAAATGAAGTAGCGTAACCAAGCTTGTACTCTATACTCGCTCATTCCAAAAGCTCATTTTCTCTCAAGTACTCAACATACTCGTCCAACACACTGGGCCATGCGGCCATTTCATCGTACTCCTTAAACCCAGTTGCGTCCGTCACAATGACATCTTGTATAAACAACCAGAACATGCTCCACATGTCCTTTGAAAATGACTTCTTATGCTCCTTGACCACAAAAACATACCACTGGTCCAATCTTTCCAGCACCCCCTTGTAATTCGCCTCCTTTCCAAGCTTGATGGGTAACAACAACTTCCAGTACTCCAACGCTGTTTCGAAGTCCAACAACTTTTGGTTTTCGTTTTCCAATAAGAATCCAAACGTGTAGTTGTACAACTTCTGGAAACTACGTGATTCGTCGCCGTTTCTATGGTCGTCCTCGGTAATGTCTCTCCAGTATTGGTCTATAAATGCCTTCATCTTGGGCAACTTGTTGATCTTTTGGGCTCCCCATTGATCCAAGAAGTCGTCACGCCTGAAGCATCCCATACTGGGAGCCTTCAAAAAGTAGGCCAACGCCAAACTAGTCAAATCTTCTGGTTCGATGTTCAAATCCTTCAAGTATTTTAACGTTCCGTCAATGTCTATTTGGTCTGCATCGTTGGGGTCCTTGTACTTGTCAAATAAAGCTACCAAGGCGTTGTCTGTCTTTACTTTCTTCGTTTGGTTTTCGCTGAAGAATGCTTCCACCGCATTATTCAAGTTGTTCTTGTGTTTGCGAAGGTATTGGTTGGCCGTGTCTATGGACAGGCCTGTGAGTTCTACAAAGTTCTTCGCTGCAGACTATTGGGTTAGTATGATTTCTTCACAGAAGGGAATAACTACTCAACTTTCATGTAGTTGAGTAGCACAACAAGTCTCCACTGAGAACGGATGTAGTGTTGATGGGGTCCAAGAGAATTTTATTCATGATTAAACACATAATTCTCTTCTCAGTAGATATCAATATGAATATGAAACTGTAGGTTGGAATGCTCTTCATTGAGTACTTGGGACACTATTTAGCATAACGTATATGTTTTCAAATATCATCAAGCTAAATGAGTATGTCATCATATATCATTGACCTGAATGAATATATTTTTATTCGTTTAGAAACGTTGTCCATAAAGGTTAATGATTATGATTCCCATAAAGTGATAGAGTGTCAGGCACATAAATGGTTGGATCAAAGAACAGTTATCGTGAAAGTGAATGGATATCTTTAGTTTGTAAGGAGCATTACCACACTGGCATTAAGATGCTTTGAATCAATTCAATTGCTATTGAACCTGTGGCATTTCTATCACGCGTTACCCTCCCAAAACACGACAACACAATCTCCGTACGTTCACTTCAACCTCATTCCACAGCAACCATATCATCCCCAATCCTCTCACTTATCTCTCATTAATAATTCACCTCATAAACTCATCACATTCACTAACTCACTATCATTGTATCTCCATTCATCCACAACTAATTCTCAACACCACCTTTCAATCATCGACACTTTTGTTCAAGCAAAGAAGTTCCTTGGAAGCTCTAGCCATCCCCATACCATCCTCACATAGATCACCCTTCAGCTAACACTGTCTTCCCCATTCAAATCGAACCTTCTACTTACCATGTGTAGTAACTTAAAAAAAAAAGTGTCTTCAATTCCAAAATTAATCCCCACAATGTATGATGCACGGTTGAAGGAGATGGTTTCGAGGGTGATACCTCGGCCAACACTCTCTGATCTTTCATCCAGTCGTCTGGATATGGATAGTGATATACTGATTCTCCTTGAATGGTTATTTCCCTATTTTCCTGTCGAAGGTTCGGAGTGGAGTACTAACTGGCGTCAGAATGGTCGGTCTAATGTTGGTCCAGCGATTCCATCGCAGAGGGTGAAGAGTGCAATGAGGGCATGTTTAAAGGACGACGGAAGCCAAATTGGCTTCGTGAAGCTCTATATGAACTCTGTTGGGGTGGAGTTTCACAAGTTCTTCAGCACTACACAGTTTGAGAATTACTCGTTTGTTGATTATTACCGTCTGATAAAGATGATCACAGATTATTACGAGTTTCACATAGGGCAGATGAAGCTCGGGGGTTTGGCCAAGGAATTGTTTCATAGGAACTTGAACTCGTTGTTTCATCAGCATTTGGTAGTGAGAGCAGATCAGAAGAGTCCATCAGACAAAGATAATGAGAGAGAGGATGGTCAAAACAAACAAGAGAACGGGATTAGCGGCGTTACAAAGAATTTCAAAGGGCTGTATCAGCAGCTGCTGCAGCAGCTGCTGCATTTTTTGAATACCCTCCTGAACTACCTCCACCAATCCCTCTTTCAATCAACCAACATCCTCAACGGAATCATCAGCAGCGAAGAAGTCAGCGTCGTGGACATAATCACCGCACTCTTCTCAATAAACTTGACGAACGAAGTCAACTACATTCTCATCCAGTTGTCGATCCATAAAATCAAAGAGTATGTCCTACTCACTTGTAGCGAAGTCTGGGACAAGCCGTTGTTGATGATGATCAACCAGTTCATTCAGAACGAAATCTACCCCAATTTTTCATTTATCCTAAAGTGCCTGACAGAATCTTCGGACGAAGTGTTCTTGTACGAATTGATCAAGATTGCACATGACGAGTTGGTTTCATTGCGGATCAGCGAGATCTATGAGATGATTTTGCAGTACCCACGGAGCATCTACGGACTTGAAGAGTTGCACCACTGCCTGCTGATCAAGTACAACCATCACAATTACGGCGAGTCGTCGGGTTTGAATGATGTAACGGGTTTGGAGCATGTCTCGAGACCTGGAATGGCACCACCGGTTGGTGCATCCGGAGTTTCTGCTGCTGCTACTTCTACGCAAGGGCTTCGCAACTTACAGTCTACACAGCTGTTCCACTCGTTCAACAACAGCATCACTGACGTAGCCAAATTCTCGTACTTGGCCAACTACTCGCTCAAAACACAGGCGTACCAGCGTGCGAAGTTGGTGGACACGTTTGTGCGGATGTGCAGTCTGAATCTCCTTCACTCTGGCGCAAACACAGTTGACGTGATCACCACATACACCAAGACGATCAAATCATTTCTCATCGTCGACCCCAAGGGAGTGTTGCTCGACAAGGTGGTGCGGCCGATCCGACTCTACTTGAAGACCCGCGAGGACATCATTGTGAAGTTGGTGCATGGACTATTGGATGAGAGTGAGACGAACCCACTTGTGGAGTTGGCTGGCGAATTGAAGTCGGGCAACAGCAAAAAGCGGCGCAAGTACAACAAGGCTGCTGACGATGCGCCAGACCTCCGGTGGTACCCTGACCCTATAGATGCGTTGCCAGACTTCAAGAAGGGAAAGGTGACGGACATCATTGAGTCGCTCATATCAATATTCGACTCGAAAGAAATCTTCATCAACGAATTCACTAAATTGTTTGGGGAAAAGTTGGTCAACTTGCATGACTACGACACCCTGGAGATCGACAACCAATTGGAATTGCTCAAGATGCGGTTTGGCAAGAATGAGTTTTTGATTTTGGACATCATGTTGAAGGACATCAAGGACAGCAGACGGATAAACAGTGACATTGGCATGGGCGACATCAGTTTCCACTCCTCCATCTTGTCGCATCTTTTCTGGCCAACCGTTCTTGAAAACATCAACCCAGAAGTGCATAACTTCCGAGTGCCACTGGAGATCCAAGCCAAGTTTGAAGCTTTCAACGAGCAGTTTTCAGTTGAAAAACGGGGCAGACGACTTAAAATGGTCCCCAATTTGGGGCTAGTGAAGCTTGAGTTGAATTTGAAAGATCATGTAATGAAGTTCGAGGTTTCGCCAGAAAAAGCTGCAATTATATCGTTGTTTAACGAAGAAGCCAACGAGTTGTCTGTTGAGCACATCTCCCGGAAGCTAGAGATGACGCCGTACATGGTGTCGAAGGGATTGGCGTTCTGGGTACAGAACAAAGTGTTGGTGGAGCTCACAAAAACATTGTACATTGTGAATGAAGAAGAAGGAGAAGAGGACATGTTTGTATCAGCAAGCACTGGCACTGGAGATAGTGTAGCGACATTCAGCGGAAGCTCGAAAGAGGTCGACGACAAGAGAAACAAGTTGGCTGTTCTCCAACCTCACATACAAACCATGTTGGAGAACATTACGTCGCTCTCGTTTGAAAGGATCAAGAGTTTGCTCAAGCTCACTGTTCCTCGAGAGAAGTTCGATATGGCAATTGTTACGGACAAAGAGTTGGAGGACTACTTGGACAAATTGGTGGATGAAAACCTTTTGGAGCTCAGTAGTGGGACGTACAAGATTAAAAGAGCCTGAGTGCTGAGCAGATAAAAGTTGATATAGTACATTGAGTTAGTTATAGAGTATTCGCTCTGATAAAGAAGCGAAAGTGTTAATGAGACTGTAGACCAAGTGTATTTCAGCATCCAGTAGACGGCGGAATAGACTTCCACAATTTTTCAGCATCTATCGAGCCCAGAAGCTTGCGGGGAAGTAATAGGGGAATTTAGGATTTGTTCACTTCAGACGCTCGTTACCATTCAAGCTCAAAACCTTCTCGCTATATTCCGACGACGGCTGGAGCTTGCGTGGAGCTTTTGTGTCTTCTATCGTGTAGCCTGGAATACGCAAGTTCCAATTCCTCTCCAAGTGTAGCTGGAAGTCGCGGATGTCGACTTTGGACACTTTTCTATGCTTTGAGATCCGGCATGCAAAAGACGTCACCGACGACACAAACTCGTCTGCCAAGTCAAGAAGAAGGTCCTCCACGTCGTTGTCCACGGTTGGTTTCAGATCGCCCTCGGTGGCAGCAATTGAGTTGATCAAATCGGCGAGTCGTCTTTTCGTCAATACTCTACCTCCATTGTCCGGAATGTTCAGTGGAGTAATGTTGGGATTTTCATAGAGCGAGCGGTTTACCGGTGTACCGAATCCGCTCACCAAATTTGGTGACGACAAGGTAGGTCTCATAGCATTCGAGCTGAGTTTCGAGATGGCAGAGTTTTTGTTGGCAAGAATTGAGGACAGGTTGAAAGGTTGTCTCGACAGGTTTGGTGTTGACGCTCCTGAGAGCGGTGTGTTGACTCCGCTGTATGATCCAAGGTTGGTGTTGAGTGGAAGCAGTGGTTTCAGGTTGAGTGGAGTTGTTGAATACAGGCTTCTGTTTCCACTGAGTGGGTTGGTCAAACCAAGGCTGAAAGCTGGTTTGGGCACTGTCGTTGTGATTGGTACTTTGGGTTTGTCATTGTTTCCGTCTGTTTGTAGTGGAGGGCTTGGAGTGTTTGAAGTTGACTTACCTTCTTTTGCTAACTCTGCTTTCAAATACAGTACGAGTTTCTGGAACTTCAACACGTTTGGAGTCAACTTCTGGAGCTCGGCATCCAATTTGGTCAATGCATTTGCGTCTGTCTCTGTCTTTTTCTCTGTTTCTATCTTCTGTACTGTCAGTTGTAATTGATCGAGTGTATTTTGAACTTTGTTGAGTCGTTCAACGGTGACTTTTAGAGTTGGGTTTGATTTCAAAGATTCTTCTTTATTCTGTGATTCTGTAGTATCAGATGGGGGTGCTCCAGTTGCTGCAGATGACAATGGAGTTGACGTGTTGTTTCCCGAGATTGGAGTTGGAGCAGGAGAGCCAGCTCTGGAGCTCTGTTGCAGCACAGCTTTCTGTTGTTGTTGCTGTTTGTAGTTAACAAGGACCTTCTTGATGCTCTCAGCCTTGGCATAATGCGCCTTTGCTTTCTCTGCGTCATCAACTGAGGCTTTTGCAAGTTCAAGCTCTTGATTTAAAGCCCAAGTGAGTGCCTTTGCTTCCTTTTGGTTTATTGTTTTTCCATTTGAAGATGAAGATGCTTGAGCAGGAGCATTGGTAGAGCTAGATGAGCCTCCTACAGGAGTGGTTGATGGCGACAGCAGGTTGCTGGTGTTGTTGACTGAGCTCATTGTGGTGGTTGATATTTTTTTGTTCCGATTTCGCGACAACTTTTCTGAGGAAGAGTGAGACGCGACAAAGTTGCGACAGAAAAAGCGCAATACGAGTGAGGACTCGGTAGTTTTGAAAACCTTTAGAATGTGATCGATTGAATGTTATAAAGTCAATATTTTCTGTATGTAAAGAGATTAAACCTGGTATCTGGATGAATAAGATCGCAGATGAAGTGAAAATAACACGAATCACGTCAAAGCAAGGGGCAGAGAGAGCGAAGTAGCGGATCACATTTCAGTCCAATGCTGAAGGTCTAATCTTCCAGCGGAACAATTGAACTACAGATGCAACGGACACAACGGATACCACAATGTACCGTAAGGCACAAATCGATATCGACTGATACAAAGTAACTGCACTGGGGTCCAGATGCAATGAGTAAATGGAACCACGGTCTCACGCACATTCTCGTCCCGAACCTAATCTGCTGGATCTAATTATGAACAACGCAGCCCAATTCGCGTTGCCAACAACGCTCCAACACGGCGTTGCCGACACTACCAATTGAAATATTTCAGTTTCATTTAATTTGCAGCCAAATTCCCCGAGCAAAGCGCATTGAAAGCCGATGCCAAACAATTGTCAAACAATTGTCAAACAATTGTTCTGCAATTGCTGGACAGGAATACCAATTGCATAGCGTCCATTGGATTAACCAAGGAGCTTCGGAGTAGACTCTCCCCTCATGAGATTATGTCCGCGAGGCGTTTTAAGCCGTAGCACAAGCCATACGTTCGAGCCGTAGCTCGACTCAACAGTTCAAGCCGTAGCATCCGATTGCAAACTGGTTTTGTATTCCATGTTAGGAGGTCGATATTGCTCAAAGCCTCGTCCTTAGATTCGAATAAAAGCAGGACCATTTCCGGTGGTTGCATTGTTTCGACTTCAAAATAAGAGCTGTGCTGCGGCTGGTTCTATTTCTATCGTACTCCTGTTATTGTGTTGACCTACTCCAGACTCAACACTAAAAGACAAAGCCGTGCCTTTCTTGGCTCATACCACGGCCACAGTCCGGTCTAGTTCGTACCCTCGTGCATATGTGTTCACCGCATACTTCCTCTTCGGTATGACTTCCGACTACAGTCATAAACTGTATTTGCTACACTAACTTAATCTGAACTCTATTCCCTATATGCTATTTTCTAATGCTATTCTATAATATTCCCATGCTTCAAAGTGTCTCCTGAGTTTAGAACAAGGCAAAACATCTTTCAACTGATGTTGCATTGTTCCCCCACCAATTGGGCATCTCAACTGTCCATCCAACCGAAAATAACAAGAAGATCAACAACACCGACAAGTTATACCCGGTGTCAAAGGCCGCGGCCAAGATGTAGTTGTATTTTTTCCATACCTCATGTCTATAGTTGAAGCCCCAGTACATTGTGATGGTACCTCCAATGAACTTGGAAAGGTACCCTGTCGACAAGTTCCCGTAGAACTTTGCCATGCTCGAGAAAAACACCGTTGTGTTCCAGTAGTTGAACTGGAGCCGCGAATTGGGGAACCTCTGGTGTAACTTGTACATCACAATAGGAGCCAAAAGTCCCAAAACAAACCCATATGGAAGTAACGGGTACTTCTCAAAAAGTCGCGAGGGCCCCAAGACAACGTACTGGATCGCGTTTGTGTGGTTGATCGTGATCACTTGGCCTGTCCACTGGTGCAATGGGTCGGTCTTCACCCCAGTCAAAAATTCCCGTTTCGTCCTCAACACCCACTTGAGCACCACGTAATTAATGGGGACCCCAATAAACTCGCCAAACAACTGCGAGAAAAACACGGCTCTGGGTGGGAGGTGGTTGTAGAATCCAAGACGCATGCACTCCAAGTGGTATTGCGCACGGTACCATGCATTCCCTGCAATGCTGCCAAAAACAAGTGCTCCTGCTGGATGCTTGTGCTCGGCATTCTGGATCATATACCCATAAACCAACTCGTTGAACGTGCCAATTGCCAATTGGAAGTTGGACAACGCATACAACCATGCCAATGGAGTCACGATGACTGACCCCATCAACAATGCTACTATGCAGCACCACCAAGGCATGAACATGTGTCCGCTCAAGAAGATGCTCATGAGAATCACAAACGAAAGCGCAAACAAAACCAAGTACCACCAATTTGGCACTTCTTTATAGTTGCGTCTGAGCTTGTTGAGACGGTCAGTACCAGGTGTGCCAAAGGTTTGGTACGACTGCTTGAACTTGTCAAAGCCAAACAAAACCACCCATGTGATTCCACTTACGTATGCTGCGTAGTCGAAAAACATGTTCCATGCTCTCTGTGCACCCAAGTGCACAGGTCCAAGAGCTTCGTATGCGGTCAAGTTGAGCTTGAGGTCGGCAGTAAGAAGTTCCGCCGTAGGGTAAAGCGAGCCATTGGCTGTGAACAACGAGTTGGACATCAATCCATACGTGAAAGTTGCCAATCCTCCCCATTTAACCAACGGAATGAGAACCCATGCTCCAAGAACAAATGCAATAAACTGGATAACCTGGATCCAGTATGGGAACAACATAATGCTCGATGTGATGTTGGCCCAATCAAGAGAGAAGTTGAGGACTCCCATTCCTCCCATCCCCGAGCCAATGAAGTTTAATGTTGGGTTGTATGGGGCCATCCAACACAACACTGCCAACGATGATGCCATGGGGAACAAAAACTCGGGAAAGAACTGCCACACGGCTATCCCTATGAGCACAGTGAAGAAGACCTTCAACTGTTTTTGGCCCTGCTTCAGGTCCAGCTTGTTCTGCGACTGGAACAACGCCGTCTGCATTAGAGCTTGTGGCCATGTAAGCGAGACGTCGTACATCAACGCTGGTTTTGCAATCGCAGCATACGAATATCCAACAAACACAATAGCAAACATGAATGGGATCGCAACATACGGTGGGATCGTCTCACCAAAGTAAAGCTCCGACAACGACAAAACGTTTGTGGCCATGCTACCGGTAGCACCCGAGTTGGCTGTGATGGTGACCATTGCGGTCTCCTTGATACTCCAGGGACCAGGGTTCAAGTTGAACAGACCCAAGCGTCCTAAGCGAACCTGTTTCGCCGGTAAGACCGAGGCAAGCCACTGGCCAGCCCAGTGCAGGGCAATCTGGACGAAAAACATCAGGTATGCTGCTGACGTGGTACGGTACGCGTTCAACGTGTCGATGAACGCGCCGGGCACGATGAACAACACTGAAAGCAAGAAGTATCGGAAAGTTATCACGGGCACCGATGGGTCATCGGTCAATGGAACAGTTTCTCGGATCGACTGTGGAATCTCCAAAACATCTGCATCGAACTGATCTTCCTCGTCCACATCCACCTCCGTATCCAATTCATCTGATGATGACTTAACACTCTCCTGCTCGACTGCCCCATACGACTTCAAAGACTCGGCCCTGCTGTGCCTACTCCCAACAGACTCAACGGTCTGGAGAAGAGGCTGTTCCTCATCGTTATGTTTCTCCATCTCGTCTTTCTAATAAAAATCTATACTTCTAGTCAACCACAACAGCGGCAGATCACCTTTATATATACTCTTCCGCATCATTCCTCGCAATTAATTTGTCATTGCTGGTGATCTTGTGTGGATTCACGGCTCAAATTTTTGGTTATGAGGCATGGGTTTTCTTTCCCTTTTAGGACTGATCTGTCAGCGCACGTGACATGCTGACAATCTGCTTAGAAATCCAGTCCGATGTAATCGAGGAGCATTAGTGTGTTCAATTTGCAGCCTTCTCAGGGCTTGAGTTTGTCTTAAAGTTTTCAGACTACGTATCATCTGCAGGGTCTTGATGTGAGTTGCTTACGAATTGCTTAGAAATGCATAGCGGTGTCTGTGAGAAGCATTAGTCTGTCCAATTTGCAGCCATCGCATGGTTGGTTTGTCCCTTGTTAGAGAATGTGCATTCCTTGCAGAGCCGTTTGAAGTGACTTGCATAAAGAACCCTTAACAATGCATGCGAAGGACATCAATGTCCGATCTTGCAGCCAACTCAGGGTGTTAGTGGGTTATGAAATCAATTCAGGGTCTTCGAACCGACTTGCATACAGATCGCTTAGAAATGCAAAAGAATATCAGGACCTGAATATCCGAGCTTTTAGCCACCTCATGTTATGACGTCGATAAGGTTGTGAAAATGAGCATCACATGCATAGTTGTTTGATGTAACTTGCATAAAGATCTAGAAATGCATAATAATATCCTCAAGGACCTGAATGTCCGGGTTGTCACCACTTCATAGTGACGTCTGAGGTTATGATATTGAGGTAACTTGCTTATAGATCTGGAATGCATAAGTATTTCTTATTTGAGTGTCCTAATTGCAGCCATCTCTGGGGTTGAGTTTGTCTTAGGAAACTAACGACATCACTTCAACTCTTTCGGTTTGCTTGTTTAAAAATCCATAAGGATATCCTCTAAAAGGGCCTGAATGTCCGAATTGGCAGCCAGTTCCGGGTTAGAGAGTTTGTCTTCGATAAGGATGTCCACCAATTTACGAAGTCTTTTGATGAGCACTCCGTTCTTGCACCAGGTGCGAATTGGGAGCCAATTGTCTAGTACGATACCAGGTGAGGTACGCCCTTTGTCTATGTAGTTGGCAAGGTTGTACGATAAGTCGCCTCCAAAGAGAAGAGCTGCGAGGGTGGAGGTTGGTGTGACGTCACGCAAGTACAACTTACTAGTTTGATGTGACGAACAGTACACGACAAAGTTGGCCTTGAGTGCTGGGTTAGTCTTCTTCACCGTAGGGGTCAATGTGGCATAGATAGCCCTAGCCTTGTCATAATCAATCTCTCCGTCTTCGTTTGTCGACTGTTCCAAGATATCTTTGGAGATGTTCTCTACTTCGGACGTTCCAAACAACACAGACAGTGGGTGGATAAATGCTCTTGTAGCTGGGTAACCATTTTCGTTACCTGCTTCTTTATCGGCCTTAAAATTCTCGTTACGCAACCAGTACTTTGTTTTCTTTTCGTCTGGATCAAGTGCCACTGCTCCCATCAACGACTTGAAGAACTTGGGGTCTGGTAATTGTACCTGTGCAATCTGTGGGTAAAATGCACCTGTGATCACCGACCTCACTACCGCAAAGTTCCCACTGTTACGGTTGACAGACGTAGAATCGCCTCGTGGAATAAATCCCAACTCCTTCAAAATGGACTTGTACTGCATTCTCACAGACGCAATCTCATTCATCTTGATATACGACAAATAGTTCTCACTCAAGAACTTCTTACTATTCTTTCCTTCCTTCTTGATGTTCTGGTACTCCTCAAACGCTAATGCAATTGCAACAAAGTCTCCTTGGTACTGTGAGAACTTGTTCTTTACCTGCTTAATTTCATCCTTTTGCTCAAAGTTGTTGGAAAAGGGGTTGCCCGTGGAACTGACTGCTGCCAACGTAAGACAGATGTCAAGACATCCAAAAATACTTCCAAGAATAAGCAACTTTCCACTCAGCAAATCAGTTGGAATATACGATAAATACTTCCCCAAGTGCGTTAAAGAATCGCTGCTCAATGCTCCAATGTCATGTAAAAACTTCTTGGACTTTTCAACAGACGATGCATCGGGTGCGTCCAATCCACCTCTTAAGAACTCCTCGACATTCTTGATACCCATGGCTTTCACAATAAGGTACAAGTTCTCCAATCTCGTTCTTTTGATTTCCGGAATTGGCTGTGGTCTCATTAAGTTTACCGTTTCTTTCGTGTACAAGTGGTAGCAATTACCGTTGGTGATACGACCCGATCTACCTCTTCTTTGGCCGATTTCTGCTCCGGAACACCAGTCTTCCACCAACTTGGTGGTGTTAAGCTTTGAATCAAAAAACATCTGTTTAGACCGTCCACTGTCAATCACTACCACACAGTCGGGAATAGTAATCGAGGTTTCAGCGACATTGGTAGACACAACAATCTTTCTAGATCCAGAAGGAGGTGACTTGAAAACTCTTTTTTGTTCAGCACTCGACAATGCAGAGTGTAACGGTAATGGCCAACAGTCAACCCCGTTAAATGCTTTTGTTATCTCTCGAATACACTTGTTGATTTCCATCACACCAGGTAAAAACACAAGAATAGACCCAGTGTTCTTTTCTTTAATAAGTCTATGATGGACGTTCAAAGCAACTTGAGCAATCAAATCATAGTTCAATGAACCAGTCTTAAAGAACGCAGAGTCAGCTTTCGGTTTGACTACTCCTTCGTACGACCTGAAGGTGTAGTCTATATCCAGCAAAATCTCGTCCAAGTAAAAGTCCTTGATTGGAAACGTACGTCCTTCAATGTGGATATGATTCAATGGAACACTGAAAAAGTTAGAAAACGTGTCAATGTTGATCGTGGCGGACATCAAGACTATCCGAAGATTAGGAAACTTATGCATCACTTTCTTCAAAATGATAAGCAAAAAGTCCAGGTCAACGGATCTTTCGTGCACCTCATCGATGAAAATGTACCCAAGATTCTCAAAGATAGAATCATCAGAGTCCGCTGACAAGAACGATTGCAACATTCTCAATAAAACACCAGTGGTGACGAATGAGATACGGGTTTCTTTTGACGTTTTGTTTTCACCTCTGATGACATATCCCGTTTCTCTGCCGAGTTGGTCTACACGTTCGTCTGTGATTCTCTCGGCCAAGCCGATTGTGGAGATACGTCTTGGTTGGGTGCAAATAATTTTCGAGCTGAAGTCGCCTCTGTTGTTCATGTCATCCAATATGAACTGGACAATTTGAGTGGACTTACCAGAACCGGTTTCACCTGTGACGATTGTCACTTTGTTCCCGTTTATCAAGGAAACAAGCTCATTTCTTTTCTTCCAAGCAGGGAGCGTAGCTCTCTGCTTCAATGACGACTGCAACTCTTTGGAGGATATCTTGGACTTGTATTTCTTGGCTGCTTCCTCAAGTTCGGAGTCACTGAGAGTATTGTTCCGCTTGACAGCCTTTTTCTTTTGCTTTGCGAGCTGTCTTGTTGCGGTTGTTTCAATCCTGACAAAGTCTGAGTCTAATAATGTGCCAGGATTGTCGATTATGCTGCTGGTTTGCGACTCTAACCATTCAATGATGGAAAACACAAAACAATCGCCCTGGAACCCATTTTGGACAATGTACTTGCAGAGCTGTTTGACTACAGCGATTTTGATGTAGTTGGCCAATTTGTAGGAGGCATTGTTCACGAGCAAGTGCACCCCGGGTATATCCATGGGGTAATTTTCTGGTTTGAATAGACGTACACTCAATAAACCTTTTGGTAGGTTTTCTGCGTTCAAGGAGAGAGTGACTATTGTTTTTGAGTCATTGAAGAATTCCACCTTGTTGGACTCAAGCATCTGGATACCTTCTAGTTCTTGTTCCCAGAGATCTTGTGAGTCTGGGTCTGGGGTTGCATCCAGGAGAGTCAAACCGGCAAGTTTGTGGGTTAAACTGACACTAGTTTTGACTTCGTCTAGTTGGTTTTCTTCTAAGGAAGCCAATATGTCGTCTTTATCGCAACCCGATTTGCTTATACGTTCAACCAAGTACTCCAATTGTATATTTTTGGAGATTTTCAACGTAGCCTTTGAGTCTTGGTCCAGCTTTGCAAACAAGGGAGGCAAGTCGTCTTCAGGCAAATGGAAGAGGAGCCATTCCAAAGCGTCGATGTAGTTGGTTGTGTATGTAAAAGCTTCTTTGACGTGGGATTCACGGAAGCCCAAAGACGTTAACGATTTCTGGTATGGAATATTCTCTTTTGAGTTCAGAAGAACCGACAGGTTGTGATCTTCCAAGATCCAATTGATATGCTGCTTGATGGAAGATTCGATGGAAGAACGGATCTCGGTGGGGAAGTCGATGAAAGGTGCGTTCATCCACACCTTTTTTGGGAAAGTCAATGTCAGTTCGATATTCAAGTCGGTCAATTTTACGGACGACGCAGGAGGAGGGGTTGTAGCAGAGATGCTTATGGTCGGTTTCTTTACCTTGAGGTCGTTTTGCTTTCTGATCTCTCTTTCCTTTGCAGCCTTTTCATTCTTTTCGCGTTTGTCAAGGACCACCTGGAATGGGTGGACATTGTACTTGTTGTCGTGTTCTTGTTTACTTTCCTTCTGAAGGGCGAGTCTCTCGAGTTCCAATTTCCCCCAGTAGCTTGCGAAGATGGTGGGCAACACCATCTTCATGTTCTTTATGAAGTTGATGCGGTACATGGTGTAAGTAGCACCATAATGTCTAGCTTCATTTGTGGTTTCTTTAGGCTCATAGAGAGGAGCATCTGGGGTCATATCGACACGAACCACCTCCTTCGTTTTAGGATTCGTCCATTGGAGCTTACAGGTACACACAAACCCCCCACCTTTCTTGCGCATATCATACTCAACACGGCCCCATTTTTGTTTCTGACAGTATTCGTTGAGTAACGTCACAGGAAGCTTGCCCGTCCAACCAAAGTTATCGCCTATGACTTTGCCTCTAGTTGGTTTGGACTCATCGACCGGTTCTGGCTCGGCTTTCTTCTTTCCCTTCTTGGCGGGTTCTGCTGGGGCAGGAGCAGCGGCCTTCTTCTTAGCCATTATCGATTGAAATTTTTCATGTCAAAAGTTCAAAAGTTCAAATTGAAAAAGGGTCACAACCAAGAAGACGTCATAAAGCATAGTGATTACGAGGCATACGAGTGACCAAAGACGTAAATGTGACATAGGGCATTGTGGTGCTCCCCGCCTTTGCTAGCCAGCTCCCCTCTTCTGCGTCAGCAGATGAAGGAATGGTTCGTGGTTGCATTTAAGATTGGGTGCAAACCTGAAGATCAAGTCCGACGAGAGGATGATCTTAGGTGCGAAGATGTTACAAAGTCGGTGTGATAACGGACGGCTAAAGAGGTGAGTGGCACTTGAAGTGAAACACGAAGGATATTCGACTGAGAAGCAGTGGTTTCCAGGCGCCTGGGGGTATTTTATGTAGCCAGGCAGGGCCAAAAAGTGTGGATCGGGAAGGTGAGGATAAAAAGGAGGATGGTGAGCATATGAAGAGCACTCGAAAGTTGACGTGTATTGAAGTGGAAGCAAGACATAATCAGACGATCCCCCACCGGAGTGAGGTGGGCGCATCTTCAGAGTGACATTAAAGTTTACGGGTTCAGATGTGCGGCAGGTAACTGAATGCTCCTCCAATGGGATTGAGGTGCGCGGGGAGGGCCATGCGAGTTGACGTAGTACGATGGAAGAGCAGCCGCCGTATCCAGAGAACAGGCCTATCACCTGCGCTTCGAGATGGAGACGCCAGTTTACTGACGTTGGCGAGGCTAAACGGATTGTGATCCGTGGAAACGTAAAACGGCTGCGTATTGTGTTTGCCGAGGGATTAAGTATGTACGAAAGAACCCTGTAATCAGTGGGAAGCCACCTGGCTGAGATTCTCGGAGAGGAACAACCGACTCGGTATGATACCCGATATGTTTGATGTGACATGGCATGTTCAGTTTCGGAGATGGCTGCAAAAAGTGGGTGTGCAGGGTTGGGATTGCGGGAGGCTGGATACGACTGGAGAGGTGAGAGATAGGGGACAGAGTGATGGGTGAGAGAGGCAGGAGAGGATGGGTGAGAGAGGGGCAGGAGAGGATGGAGGGGCATGCCAAGATCTGTATGGAGAGCACTCAGGTAGGGTCCTAGAAATACGAGGGAGGAACAAGTCTCCCCCCACAGATAATGGAGTGAGGAATGTTTACGGCAGGTTCGATTGTTCAAGATACATGGGCCAGTCACGGACGACGCTAAAAGACATGAATATTCTTTAATACACTGGACAAGGGACATGAACATTCGTTCACTCGGGGTGAGGATAGGAAAAGGTTTTTTGAAGTGAGAGGGAAATGTTGGGGCAGTCATGGGGTGTGCTGTGAAGGTCGGATTGGAAGTTGGAGGAGGAGCAGGAGGAGTGTGAGGAGTAGGAGGAGTGGGAAGAGGCGGTGTCAGAAGAGAATAAGGTTCGTTGACAGGTGAGGATACGAGTGGGAAGCTCAGCATGAGGTCAGATCTCAGGCAGATTGCGAAAGTAAGGCATGAGATAAAAACAACGAGGTGGTGGTGGTGCGTTTTCAGGCTGGACATGAAGTTTCAGGCAGTGCACAATGTGGTGAGGTGAAGATACGACAAGCAGTAGCAGTGACGAAGGAGAATGCACTCCCACGGGGAGAAGAGCGCCGATGTGCCAAGCCAGAGAAGGTCTTATAAACCAAAAGCACCAAGAAAGCATTGGGATGCACGGCTATGTGGCACCCCCCAAATCCATGTTCCTCGAGAGGTGGATCTCCCAGTTGACACCTGGAGCACACCCAGATTCATGGGAAGTGTCGTGACACCCTGACATCGATTATACGGTGGAATAGGAGAGGCTTCAATCCGACTGGATCCGAAGAAGAAGATGATTGAGGTGGCAGGGCTTTACACACGAGAGTTGTATCCGGTAGAGCCTCAGCCAACCCAAAGGATTTGTGCACCGGGTACTATCACAGCCAGGCCACGGCAGAGCCTGTGTGAGCTTTGCGCCACTTTGCGTGGTATTAGCTTTTGACGTATGATGCAACTGCTATTATGCACCGCACACCTGATATTATTCGGTCTTGTACGTCTGGATCCTCTTATCATGACATGGCTCCTATGCTATTGTTGAGCTTTAAGGTTTACTTATTTCGAAAGTGGTGGTGAATTAAAACCGAGTGTGTACAAAGGGAGAGACTAGTTCAGCCGCAGAAAATGGGTAGGGATGGTTGTGATATTGGTGGGGAAGAGCTGTGATATTTAGTCAAGGATTCGTTATACTGGTGAAATTCCAGATACTCACTTCTATTATATTTATGATGGTGGATGAAGAGAGTTCTATTATTCCAGATGTCTACTGATATTCCTGATCCATTCTGATATCATACTGATAACTATTATCGTACTGATAATTAATATCACACCGATAACTAATATCATACTAATAACTATCATACTGATGGACTAATATCATACTAATATTCACTGCCAAACCATTCTCTTCAACTCTTCTGTCATCACACATATACGACGTTTCCTTCTTCACTCTTCTGACCGAGTCTCCAGAACACAGCTCTGGAACACTTAGTCATCGTCTATCCCTGCAAGCTTCTTGGCTTCATGTCATCCTATCACCGGCCAGCATTCAATACTAATCACAACTCTCCATGACTATGGTTAAGAACATCTTTACTCATCCTGCCTACTTTACTAATCATTGTGAAAAATTACAGTCATTATAACAAATACAGCCAGGCAGGGCTAATCCTGCCTGGTTATATTCTTCCATACTTCTACCAACCCTAGCATATGCCCCTCCATTCACAACCCTCCCTGCCTTCCTACCTATCTGCCTGCCCGCCAATCTCCTGCCTGCCAATCTCCCCCAGCCACCGACAATCTGCTCCCCCAAAGCTTGCTACGGATACGTTGGAGCCGTCCCGATAACCTCGGAAATAACATTTACTTCGCTGATATTTTTTTGGGGCCGAGCATGGACAATCGGTCTGTTAAATACCTCATCCACACGGTTAAGCATCAGCCATCTCTCTCTTGCTCTCCATGACATCACAAACCTCTCCCACTGCCTAAAATCACCCCACTCTAATGCCCTCCCTCAGACCCACTCCAATAACCACCCTTCGATCCCGCAAACACCAATCAGCCGTCCCTCCCAGCTGTGGCCCCTACCTCTGAAAAACCGGATCAGGATCCGGACCAGACAAGATCACAACCGGTTTTGCCTTTTCTTTTCTCGGTCTCTTCTGTAATTAGAGTACCGTTTGTCTGGAATATTTTCTGGCCTCTTTCTTTTACGTCCTTTTTTTTTTTAGTTAGCCTATACGTGGGACCCCATGTTTGGCATTCTCTTTTAGCAAGACTTCTGCTTCGATCCTTTTGTAAGCTCGACTTTTTTATATAAAGAGATTGTTTCCTCCGTTTGAGTGTGCATTGATTGACAGGCGTACGAGTTAGGCTTATTAGAAACAGACACTTCCACACCACGGTATCGGCCACCTCCTAGGATTCATAGGATATATTCTTGTTCATACTAACGGTTGTTATAGTATCAGTGTACTATCCTCAGTGTTTTACTATACATATATTTCTATTGACAAGGCATAGGAATTTTTGTATTGTATTATTAATACCATACTATAATAACTTGATATCTTGATATAACTTTTGATATTATCTTGATATATATCTTTGACACTAATTTTGATATACTGATATCTACTGATAACCACATATCTCATCATTGAGATATATATATTCAACAACCACATATCTCACAAGATATATATATTCAACAACCACATATCTCACAAGATATTTAATAACCATCCACAGGATACTCAATAACCATCCACAACATACTCAATAACCATCCACAACATACTCAATAACCATCCACAACATACTCAATAACCATCCACAACATACTCAATAACCATCCACAACATACTCAATAACCATCCACAACATACTCAATAACCATCCACAACATACTCAATCCATAACATATCCACATATACTCCACCAGTATGAGCACATCACCCTCCTCCCCCAATCACAGAAACCACCTTCTGAACAAAAAAAAGCGGGTGGGCAAGGCCTGCGACTCGTGTCGTATCAAAAAGACCAAGTGCGATGGCAAAAAGCCATGCGGAAGATGCATCATCGACAACAAAATCTGCGTCTTCACCGAAAAGAAGAAACACAAGGAAAAGAACCACTCCCAGGGCTATGTCGAGTTGCTTGAAACTAGATTGGACATCTTGACCAAGTCCTTGGACAAGTTGATCCAGTTGTCGACTCCCCACGTACCCTTTTTCCAGCAATTGCTTGCCGAACACCTCAATGCCGTGCCTGAGCAGAGCGATTACCACGACTCCGAAGACTTGGGCAGTGCCAATGAGTACGACGAGGGCGAGGGGTCTTCGCTGCCCGGCGAATCGGGCGGATCAAAGTCAGAATCCGCCATCCCCATCAACAAGGTGGTGCTGTACTTGATCAGCGAACAAGGCTTGTTGTCAAACCTACCCGTAGAATGGGAGCGTGGCGCATTGATCGCAGCAAACTTCCTGCCCACCAACATCGCACAGAGCTCAAAGCTCTTTGCCGAACACAGCGCACTGATCAACTCGCCAGAGGAAATGGAAAGCAAAGCCTTTGCCGAAGAGTCTCCCTTTCCTGCGGAACAAGAGAGCCCCATCCTCGAAGGCTTCCCTAAAAGAGCCAACCTGATATTCCTCAACCTGCGGACAAACCTGTTTGACTCGATCTCGAGCCTGAACAGCTACAAGGGCCAACACCTGCCCAGCTCCTTGGTGCTGCTCCAAGACGTGCCCCTGGTGCTGAGCTTGAACAACACGGTGAGCTTGGGAGGACCCGCAAGCCTGCTGGTCCGCCGCTTGTCCAACACTCACGCCAACCAGCTGCCCAAATTCAAAGACGGTCACATCCAAAAGTCGAAAAAAGCACACAAGAGGACCAACCTGTACAGCACGCACAAGATTTCGAGCTCGCCGTTGCACAGCGCACCGCTCGTTTCGGAGTCGTACCAACCACCACCACTTTTTGCCAACACAAACGAAGCCTTCAACATCGACGACTACGCCCTGGGGCCCTTTGAGTACAACTCAAAGTCGCCCTCGCTCTTCGATGCAACTCCCGTGATGCTGGTGTCAACCACCGCAACCTCCATCTCTGATGAAGGACCACTCATGAACTACGAGAAGAACAGACTCAACGATGATCTCTTGTTGGGACAGACGTTGTTGCCGATGTTGGACATGAACATGGACGAAGACTTTGGAACTTTTATGACTGGTAATGTGTAATATAATATATTTATTGATAGGATGAGTGTAGATTTATGTTTAGAATGAATAATGATTAGAATTGACAGAACCAAAATTTGGTAGAAACGAAAAGAATTGGCATGGTAAAAGTATGAAGAATCAGAAAATTGAAACTGTGAGGTGATAAGAAAAATTGGTCCAGGTGAAGAGAGTAAGAGTATGTTGATGAATATTCATGTAAGTACTTTGTACTTACATGTTTGTACTTACATGTGCTTCTACATAATGTTGTGCAGATGAGGTATTTGGAGTAGAACTCTACATAACGTTGAATACTTGCAGATGTACTCAGAGTTGAATTAGTTCAACTACATTACTTCAATACTCTTCAAAAATACTTCAGTGCAAGAATGTCCATAAAACAGTATGAAGTCCAGCAATTACGAATAATGCAGGAACAATGACATAAGAACTAGCGTAGATCCAACCGAATCGATTATCAGATCGATATGGAGAAAGGTCCGTGAATGCCACTCAAGTTCTCTGAAAAATCAAATAGTCATGTTCAATTGTACATCATCGATAGAATTGATATGAAAATGGAAGGTGAATATTCTGAACAAGTACAACAGGATGAAGAACAGAAGAAGACGAAGCATGAGGTTATACGAAGCGGTTTGGACAAAGTATTATCAAGACGGTATTCCGTGCTGGAGTTCCACAAACAACAGCGTACATCTCAGCCGAATCACAACCAGGTCAACAGATGGAACAATTGAGGGTAGAACCCATTCAAGTACTCATGGAAGAATATGCCCGTCCCCAAGAAAGAAGCATTGGTTGAATCTTTAGCACTGGCGCAGACCAAACCAACCTTCCATACCGCTGGCAATGGGTGGGTGCAAAACCAATAAAGTTAAATTGGTCCAACTATCACCGAAGGAGTGCATGATCTCCTATTTGGTGAAATTTTGGTGGGTATGGCTGGCAGAAAGTGCGCTCAAATCGAAGCTCCGGTTGATCCATCCAACCGTAGAGGAATGGCTGTGAATTTATGGCACGGCTCATAAGGTTCCGTTGTTCTCTCCTCATCTCGAAAGGATGGTCTTCCCTAAGCAGATTGCTATTTTGTGCCCCTCCCAGTTTGGTTTGGGGCAATGGAATACATCCCTTAGTGTTCCATCTATCGTATTAAATGTTTAATGTGCCGATTGGTCCTGCCGTACGCATAAAATTCTGTCGTATGTCGGCTAGCCTTGCAAGTGCACTAAGGTTTAGTCGCCTTCGGTGGTATCCCTTTTACCATGCAATGCTACGCCATCTCGGATTTCATTGCAGACTCTGGTGAATCTGGTTGACGGCCGGTTCATCTCGTTGTTCAATGTCAATAAATTATACTGCCCATTTTTGGAAACCTACCAATCTGCCAATCGTGCTACTTGTTATTAGAGGAGTAAGCAAGCACCGCCATGTCATGATTGCTATTGCTTGCTGCTTTAGCAGCTGTACATCTTGTCTTGGATGTCCAAAAACACAATTGTCCAATAAGCACCAAGGATTATCTTAAAGGATATGATCCTGTGGAACATCCCATAGGATCCCAAGAGATATCTCACAGGCCCACAGAAGGTGCACCCATTGCCGATTGTCCATCGTTCCTTCGAATCATCTGTATCAACTCCTGCTCATTCCCCACCCAGATCAATCAACCCACCTAACCCCCATTTTAATCCCTACAACCCCATCAGGTGATTCTGTTGAGATCCCTCTACATAACCATTGACTCTGACTCTGCGAGTAACTAAGTCATCACGCAGGGCTTCTTTCCTCTGCATTTCCATTTCCGCAATTACATGTGCCAGTGAGAGAAGCCCAAACCCTTGCGAAAGTTGAGGCGACATAACTAACACTGAGGCGACACACGAGGCGAACAGCAACCGGTACACCACCGACTACCGGTCTCTGTCAAACATTGCAATGCATAAGCTCCAAACTCTGCAGTATGAAAAATATTAGCGGTTGCAACTTTAGAGACTGTGCAAAACAAGGTTTGGTCATTGGCTTCGAAAAGGGTAAAGGGGTAAGCGATGGAATGGTGATTGCAACTTCACGTTCAAAAATGACCTCAATTGGCACTATTTCCGACTAAACCCTTGTTGGAATTCCTTATTCATACATTAACAGCGAATCGCCGATGGCTTATTGAGCATTCTGTGTTGACAGAAGAGTCTGCCAATGTCCATGCGATTGTGTTTGCTGTGCTTCACCAACAATAAAACCTCTTAACTCTTGACTTTTGAGTGGTGGATTGTCCAGACCCTTTAGTAATCAGAAAACTCAGACATAAGTAAAGTTTTTGCACCCATCAGGGTTGTTTGGTTATGATTCTTCAAAGTTAAAGACGTTTTTATTGTCTCTTATTTCCGAGCAGATTCCAAAACCGAGAAACTTTCCAGGGTTGGTGAGTAGGTTAACGAGTGGCTTTCAGGGTCAGAGGCTTGTGACTGGCCAGAGCTTATTGCTGTTTAAGGTTCTAAGAGTTTAATGTCTAATGATTACTAGTCATCCTGGAAAACCGTTACATATGATTCTGGACTGACTCGAAATCCTGAATGACGTGGTTATTTGGAACTTAGATGACACAGACTCGTCAATCCACAGGGCAACATTGAGGCTTGCAGAGCAAGTCTTGTAGCACACCCCAGCACTGAGGACAATCCTTTGGCTAGTGATCGGCCAAGTGTTGAGGTCGGCCATAGGCAGAAGCCAGTCATGACTGGCGCGTCGTAGGAACAATGAGTTGTTGGGGTGACGAGTTCTTGCTATTTTGGTGTAGACTACTGGGGTGGATCGTTATTGATGCTGGCAGGAGTAACGAGTAGGTTCTCCATTGGAAAATAGGTGAGGACTTTGGATGAGTTTCTCCGGCTCCACAAAGCAGACCGTTAATTCAGTTAACAGAGGTTGAATGGAGCCATGTCGACGATTTGGTCATGAAGATGAGTAATGAAAATAGCAACTCTAAATGATGAAGTCATAGCGAAGAAAATGAAGAGGCAACATGATCAGCTGGGGAATATGATGAAATGATTCGAATGACGTAACGAAATATTTCAAAACACATCCCTTCAAGACACGTCAAGTGTCAAACGGCATCCACATCAGACGGCAACTGGCTCGAGGTGAAGCACACACACTGTTTTCGAATATTATCAGCACCAGGTCGATCCAAACTCGGGACTATTCGGGGGCAGACAAGAAATCGTTCTATTCCGGTATGGATTGTTCCTGTGAACAATAGTATTATTTGGAGCACTTTATTCTTCATCGCTGGCACCTCCAGGGGTGAAAGTTTGGGTGCAAAAAACAATCCTGGCCTGTATTTTTGTGTCACCATGGACGACAGCCAACTTCTGCAAGAGTGCCAGCACATGTGCAGCGGACGTACGACGTATTTGAAGAGGTACCCATAAAGGGGCAGGCTGGGAGTGTTCCCGGAAGCCCTGGCAGACAATGGTGGCCGTATGTGTGTGGATACGAGGTGGCGGGGGTTGATTGCAACAGTTGCGTTTCATGTTTGGTGTTTGATTGTGTCATGGTGCGAGGTACGAGGGTGCCAGTGGTGTGAGGGACGAGGCTGTCAGTCTTGGCTGTGCACATAAAAATGGGTGCGGCCCACAGCTTTAGGCATGGGGGTAGGCAGAGATAAGGCTATGTTTCAACGGAATGGTTCACAGAGTTGGGTTGATGTTTGAGACTGATATGCAACATGTGAGCTGAATTGTGATGTCTCAGGTGTCATGATGGTGAGATTCGTGAGATTCGCATGAGCTTGGTATTGTGAAAATTTCATGTCGAAGGTTTGAAATAATTACAGCTTTTTGCAGCAATTATAATAAATGGCTGAAATCCTGAGGAAACTCGTAATCTGTTCTAGAATCAACATCCAGATTATTTAAAAAGACTCAAAAGAACATCACTTGATAATGATAACTTTCAGTTCAACGAGGTTCAAAACCAATCCCTCGGAACTCACTGCACAACCATCACACAATCACATCCAGCGTCCAAGAAGTCCAAGACTTCAGCACCAAGAATCTACAATCAGAACCACGACATCCAATCAATCCAGCTCCAAGACATCCAATCAATACCACCTCCAAGACATCCTACATCTCCAAGAACAATCACCCCTTAGAGCTTATATCCATGCGGAGCAAGTCAGGTGCCCAAAAATCTAAGCCAATTTCAAGAGTTAACCAGTAAAGATTGTCTTCACCACCAACACCAAGCTTCACCACTTTTCACCACATTACACCAAACTCCATTCACCGGGAGTAATCCATGTACCCCAGAGTCCAAACCCTTCCCCGGGCAATCAAGGATGGCCGAAAGGAACATGGTTCCTGTGATAATCATATCGGCTTACATAAACCCCCAATCAGGACATATAAAGTGCACTTTGCATGCACTGCAAATGCACTTTACAAGTTAGTTGCTCGAAACTTCTAGAAACAGACGTCGAGAATCTTCTGCGAGGCACAGGCATATAGGTATATATACGTGTAGAACACCCTCCGCCGAAAGGGGTAGACCCAACAGCGCGTCTCACCACCACGTTCCACACTACAACTAACAGGGTGATATTAATCTGGTGACGTTGCTCGGAGTTCTGCAGTGCGAGTGCCGGAAGACAGGCAACCAGCAAAAGTTTCATCAGGTGGTGGAAAAGTGGTTGGAATCACACCACTTCCCAGCCATTCGAAGCAACTGTAGAGGCCAATTGAGCTTGAAACGTCTGTAGAACATCGGTACACGTCGTATGTACAACGTGATCGCACTCTCACCACCCGTCCTCCTCATACAAGCCGTTCTCCCCGACTCACCACGTCTTCTTAACGGCTCTCGTCGACCCGGAGGCACAAAAAAACGTGCAAGATTTCCTGCACACACTCCCGCTACTGGGCAATTTGGAAATTTGTATAAATAGAGGGGGGATCCGCTGTGGAAAAAAAACCATACTAATCTCCCAGGTTATTATAACACACACTCAATTGAATAAGATGGCTATCACTATTGGTATTAACGGTTTCGGACGTATTGGACGTTTGGTTCTCAGAGTTGCTTTGCAAAGAAAGGACATCAAGGTTGTTGCTATCAACGACCCATTCATTGCTCCAGACTATGCTTCGTACATGTTCAAGTACGACTCCACCCACGGTAAGTACAAGGGTGAAGTCACCTCCAAGGGCGACTCCTTGGTGATTGACGGCCAAGAGATCAAGGTCTTCCAAGAGCGTGACCCAGCCTCGATCCCATGGGGCAAGGCCGGTGTCGACTACGTTATCGAGTCGACTGGTGTCTTCACCACCTTGGAGGGTGCCAACAAGCACATTGAGGGTGGTGCCAAGAAGGTCATCATCACCGCCCCATCTTCGGACGCCCCAATGTTCGTTGTTGGTGTCAACCACGAAAAGTACACCCCAGACTTGAAGATTATCTCCAACGCCTCGTGTACCACCAACTGTTTGGCCCCATTGGCCAAGGTCATCAACGACAAGTTTGGAATTGAGGAAGGTTTGATGACCACCGTCCACTCCATCACCGCCACCCAGAAGACTGTTGACGGTCCATCCCACAAGGACTGGAGAGGTGGTAGAACCGCTTCCGGTAACATCATCCCATCCTCCACCGGTGCCGCCAAGGCCGTCGGTAAGGTCATCCCAGAATTGAACGGTAAGTTGACCGGTATGTCCTTGAGAGTCCCAACCGTCGACGTCTCCGTCGTTGACTTGACTGTCAGATTGAAGAACCCAGCCACCTACGAGGAGATCTCCGCCACCATCAAGGCTGCCTCCGAGGGTGAATTGAAGGGTGTTTTGGGCTACACTGAGGACGCCGTCGTCTCCACCGACTTCTTGGGCTCCTCGTACTCGTCCATCTACGACCAGAAGGCCGGTATCTTGTTGTCGCCAACCTTTGTCAAGTTGATCTCTTGGTACGACAACGAGTTCGGTTACTCCACCAGAGTCGTCGACCTCTTGGAGCACGTTGCTAAGGCTTCTAATTAACTATCCACCAAGTTGTAGGTTGTGAATTGACGAGCTAGAATGTCTGACATTGGAGCTGGTAATGGGGTTTAGAATGATTCCGTTTTATATATTATATACGTTTGCAACTTGTGGCTGCCCGGCGTTCCACAGTGTGGAGCAAGGATAGTTTACTATCGATCTCTTAGAGATACTTCAACTCTTCATGAAATTTATGAATGAATGATGAAATTTGTAGGAAACATCAATTGAGCGAAGCAAGTGACTACTGCTTCGACGATTGAAAAGGTGTTGCACGTTATCATATTGTATGATCTGAAATGTTGAAATATTGAAATGAAAAGTTAAAGATTCAAGATATTACGTACTAAAGATATTCCCAAATGAACATCTCAGAGATATTCTTGAACCACACGTTCAAGATGTATAAACTGGACAGGTTGCTATTCGATGATACACTCTCCAGTGCAGAATTGAAATACTTGAGAAGTAACCTTAGCAGACGGTTGTACGAGAGCCAGAACCAATTGATAGAACGATACGCTGATGCAGAAGAGGTCCAGCAGGAGCTTCGAGTCACTAGTGGAACCAAACAGGTGAATGGGTTGGTGATCCAGCATATGGTTATACGATGTCTGGACTTCATACCACGCCAGATGTTTGTTTTCGTGGAGAGGAGTGACAACCAGAAACAGGGCTTTGGCACTGTTGTTCTAACGACAGGCAGCAAACACTCGATACACGGGTATATAATATCGTTGCTTGAGAACATGGGGAGCATGCCTCTAGTGATACGAGGTTATACTCTACCAGAAGGCCGCATCAACCGCATCTTAAATCTGGTCTTTGGGCACTTGAAAACAAACAAAGCAGACGATACCAACTTGGGGGTGATTGTAGGTGATCTTGAGATTGTTTACACTTTGAAAGGTGCTGTAGTGAATGATAACTTGAGAAATATCATCGTGGAGGTACCAAATAAGGATGCAATGAGGATGATTAAAGAAGACGGGGGTATGATAGAGGAGGTACATGCGTTTTTAAGGAAAGCTACAACCATAGAGTTTGCGAATTTGCATATCTGGAGGTTTAGGTCGGGGATTATTAGTATTTCGAAGGACGGCAGGTTGAGACTAGGGGGGGTAGAGGGTGCTGAGGGAATGGTTTGGGAAATTGTTGAGGTTTTGACTGGAGATGAGGAGTAAGACTGAATACGTCTTGACAACTGTTCAATAAGTCAAGTTCGTATCTTACATAATGGAGGTAAGTCAATTCAAAATAGTTGAAATTCGACACTATTTGGAAGTCTCTCCACTCTCATACCCAAATATCTCAATTCACTAATGCCTTCAAGCAGAAATAACGCAGAAACTCGTGGAGATGGGGTGAAGATTATTGCCATCTTCTTTGGATATTATGACTTGAATTTACGAAAATCCAAGAAATTAGAGTCGGTGACGATGTTCACGGAACGTACTAACCCAACCTCGGGCAAAACTTGCGTCACTATCGCTTTTGGTTACTAGTAGGATCAAAACTGCTTTTTTGACTCGTAATTGCCGTGCTTGCACTCATCAACTTGAGGGTAGACTCCCGAAGAAGAAAATAGAAATACGAACTTCTAATAATAATCGGCTCGCATATAAACCTCGTGGTATCCTCATGATCCACAAACAGCCAATAAGTTAAGAAACACACCATGAGCAAAGAAGGTGCTGAAAAGGAAGCTTTAGCTGGCTCTCAACCCCCAAACTCCAAGCAACAGTTCAAATTCGTGACATTGGGCGAAGTTCCGAATGCTTACTTCATATTCCCGTCTCAATATAGTCAGGATTCGTATTTGGAGTTCATTTGGAAGAGCGAGAAGCGATTCAACAGACATTTCTTGAAGCAAACCGAAATTGTGCATTTTGATAGCGATGAAGAGAGGAAAAGCTACTTCCTGAGAGTACAAAATCTACAGCTGCAAGGTCGCGGTTTACCAGTTTTTAAAGTCGAAGTTGAGTTCCAGAGATTTGGTATGAAGGTTTACAAGTATAGTGACCCTGCAAATGGCTTGCTTGAGGAATCTGACTGCGAGTTGTATTGTACAGTGACTTCAAGTCCATACGGGCATGAACACTGGTTGACTTTTACAGACGGTAGAGTCATCACGGTCCTCTCACTGGGTCGATCTGGATACGACTACAAATGCAGTGGAAGTATTTACAGGTTGCTTGAGGATGGTTTGTATCAGTTGGGTTCCGACAGAGGTTATTCTCTCTTTGATAGTTGGAATTTTGGCCGTCGTTGCTACGACAGACCAACACCATACAAAGGTGTCAAACACTTCTTCAATACAAAGCTGTTTAAAGATAAGATTGCGTTGAGAAAGGACGCGACTTTGGTTGCGGCTCGGCCAAAGTTTGGGTTGGATCTTGTGAATGCTTCCAGCAAAGACCTTGACTCTATAAATGATATAAGTTGGTTGAATCTACTTCATTTGATAGTGGAGGTGATTCAATTGAGGAGGCCAGTTGTTCTCATTGAGAGAGATGATAATGAAACCTTTGATTTCAAAGGTATTGTGAAACTTTTACCTCAACAGATGTAGGGCCAGTCATCTCCACAATAAGATTTATTCAGCTACAATTTTATTATTGAAACTGCTTAAACATGCATCGGTAAGGTAGGTTTATTATTAGCTTACTTCTCTTCTATATTCTTCTTTACCAGAATTTTAATTATGACTAGTATTTACGAGAGATTGGAAGATTGAAGATAAAAGAACTCAATCCAAGTTTCATAAGTCTAGCTTTCAAAGTAAAAGGTAGAGAAAGAATTGGGCATGTGATCCTTGCTCCCAATAGCCGCCTAACAGTATCTTTATTTCCTACGCTGTACTTAGATACCGTAGAATATTGATAGGCGAGCACCCCCAGTTGAAAGTTCGTATAAAACCTCGAAACACCCTGGTATGACAAAGCACCTACAAGTACGAGCTAGAAGATATGAGTTACGAAACACACATAAAGAAAGCCTTGCCGGATACCTGTCGTGACAAACCAAAGTATTCCAGCAGTTTAAATACGTTGATTCAAGCTGGCTTCGCAATTTGATTTTTGCTTTCCCGTCTCAAAGCAGTAAGGATTAATAGATTCAAATACAAGAGTGAAAAGCGATACAAGAAGAGAATATTTCACGCGGATGAAGAAGTCGTACACTATAAAGACGAGAGTGAGAATGAATATTCTGGAAGCGCAACAATTCTGATGTAGTTTCTGGTTATAAAGCATAACACAAAAATGGCTTTGACTTAGGTGATTCTGTTTCTATGGGCTGCAATCTACTATAAAGTTTACCATAGGGCTATCTGTCTCCCGCGGTAGGTGGAGTAGCTGCTTTCAACACTTTAAATGTTTGGCGTTATCCTTCATGGATTCGTCTCTAGACACCTAACCCTTCCCTCTCCCAGCTATAATAGTATTTATGGCCGACACTAGAAGTACCCTGAATGAGACAGAAGAACTCCATATCTTACAACATGGTCTCAGAATAAAAGATATTGGACTGATGATTACGAATTATACCAATTTCCATGCATATCAATCTTATTTGTTTGGCTGCAAATTAAAATTTTCAAGATTTCTTCAAAATACGTCAAAATATGTACGAGGTTTACACATAAGGAAGCTTGAAGATTTATTCCAGACACCGTTCTCAACCTGGAACCTACAACTCCACAAGACGCTGAAAGTTCTTTGAACAATATTATTAAGTATAATGAGTTGATCTAGAGAACTAAAATTAGGAGCCACTCGCGGATGTCTCTTAATCTGAGACATCATTTAACACATCTACTGCTGTACAATTCCTTTACTACAACCTTACCTTCTTTCAATCATAATCTGTTTCTATCAGTAGATCTACAGTCATCTCAATCAGCTCAATGTCACATCTCACTGAGTGTACTCACTCCGTCTTCTGACTTCACTATTTCTGTGCTTCCAGAAAGGCCCTGCATTTCACATCTTCCACACGTGTATTCTTCTCCATCATATCTTTGTTTCCACAGATCCATCCTTCTCTGTGTTCCTGGAATTCATTACACAATTCACTGTCCAGTTTCTTCAATTACGATTATCATCTCTCGTGCATTGTGCATCTTCTCTACTCTATCTTCATCTCTTTAATCACTACTCACTCAACACTCACACTGCTCTTCCTCTCGCTATTTTTCCTCGAACTTCCACTAATTTTCACCGCCTCAGTAAACTCAGCATAAAAACACCACCAACTATGCATCAACAGCCCCGATCAATTGTCCCATCCTAACCATTTTTCACCATGAAAACACACCTAGACTCTTCTACAAACCATCACAATTCCATTCCTCTTCTCCTCTTCAAATTCTTCCCTCTTTTCCTCACTAAACCTGCTTGGCTTGGCCCTCCCTCCCTGTCTCCTCCTCTCACATCATCCCATTTTTCACCAAATCCCACTAAACACCACGAGGAATAAAAACAACACTAGCATCTCTTCCAATCCAGAAACTACAAACCCGCTCCCTTCACCACCTACACCCATAAAAACCCCATCAACACTCTCATCCATACCTTACACACCCTCTCCCCATTCTCAACCACTCACAACCTTCCATACCCTCCCCATATAACTCCCTACCACCATCCTCTGTCCTCCCCACCGCGTCCCAAATTCGCGTTTCAGCTACGTGTCCCCCCTCCATATACCAATTTTTCAGGCAAGTTTTTTCCAAATCATTTTCAATTCTTAAAACACATCTCTCTTTTCCTCCCCATGTCTTCATCAGGAGTACACAGTCTGGAAAAGGACACTCTTCGTCGGAGAGCGGCGCCCGAGGGCGATGCCTTCGAGGTGATTGATGAGAACGAGGACTACAAGAAGGCTAGACAGACCGAGCTCAATGAGTTTTTCGAGTCGCTCTTCAAGTTGGAGCTGATCCTCGCGCCGCTCTTCTTCACTGCTTTGAGTTTTGGCGTGAGGTTGTACCGTATTGGAATCAACGACGCGGTTGTGTGGGACGAGGCGCATTTCGGTAAGTTTGGCTCGTACTACTTGAGACACGAGTTTTACCATGACGTGCACCCTCCTTTGGGTAAGATGTTGATTGGTCTTTCGGGCTACTTGGCGGGCTACAACGGCTCGTGGGACTTCCCCCTGGGTGAAAACTACCCAGACTACATTGACTACACCAAGATGCGTATCTTCCAGGCAGTCTTTTCTGCCTTGTGTGTGCCATTGGCGTACTACACCATGAAGGAAATTGGCTTTTCGATTGCAACCACCTGGTTGTTTTCGTTGATGGTGACCTTGGAATTGTCCTACGTCACCTTGGGTAAGTTCATTCTCTTGGACTCGATGTTGCTCTTCTTCACCGTGGCCACGTTTTTCCTGTTTGCACGTTTCGAGAACCACAACACTAGAGACCTTGAGTTTAGTCGCAAGTGGTGGAAATGGCTTTTGTTGACCGGAATCCTGATTGGATGCACCTGTTCCGTCAAGATGGTGGGTTTGTTCATCACCACCGTCGTGGGTATCCACACTGTCGTTGACTTGTGGAACAAGTTTGGTGACAAGACCGTGCTGTGGCCACGTTACGGTGCCCACTGGGGTTCCAGAACCATCGGATTGATCATTGTTCCATTTATCATCTTCTTGATCTCGTTCAAGGTGCACTTTGACCTTTTGTACAAGTCTGGAACTGGTGATGCCAACATGTCGTCCTTGTTCCAAGCCAACTTGTTGGGATCCGACGTGGTTGGAGGTGCCAGAGAAGTTTCGATTGTGCACTCGGTTGTGACATTGAAGAACCAAGGACTTTCTGGCGGTCTCTTGCACTCGCACGTGCAGACCTACCCTGAAGGATCTAAGCAACAACAAGTCACCACCTACTCCCACAAGGACTCCAACAACAACTGGATATTCCAAAGAGCCAGAGGCGAGGTGCCATACGATGACTCCAACAACAACACCGCGATTGAATACGTTGTCGACGGCATGGCCGTGAGAATCATGCACCCATTGACTGGAAGAAACTTGCACTCGCATGAGGTTTCCGCTCCTGTGGCCAAGTCCGAGTACGAAGTTGCTTGTTACGGAAACTTGACCATTGGTGACTACAAGGACAACTGGATCGTTGAAATCGTCGAACAACAATCGCCGGAAGACAAGATGCGCTTGCACCCATTGACCTCTTCGATCCGTTTGAAGAACCAGGTGTTGGGCTGCTACTTGGGTGTTACCGGTAACTCGTTGCCTGCTTGGGGTTTCAGACAGGGTGAGGTTGTGTGCTTCAAGAGCCCATTCAAGAAGGACAAGAGACTTTACTGGAACATTGAAAACAATAGAAACGAGATTTTGCCTCCATCACCACCAGACTTTAAGTTGCCAAAGACCAGATTCATCAAGGACTTTGTCCAGTTGAACTTGGCTATGATGGCCACCAACAACGCCTTGGTTCCTGAGTACGACAAACAAGACGACTTGGCGTCTGCTTTCTGGCAATGGCCTACCTTGAACGTCGGTATTAGAATGTGCACCTGGTCTGCTGAAAAGGTCAAGTACTTTATGATTGGATCTCCAGCAACTACCTGGCCATCGTCGGTGGCTGTTGTTGTGTTTGCTGGTCTTGTATTGTACCACTTGATCAGATGGCAAAGACAGATTGTCGACTTCCCCGTCCTGAACCCACGCAAGTTGCGCTTGTTTGTGATGGGAGGTATCTACCCTATGTTTGGCTGGGGTTTGCACTTTATGCCATTCGTCATCATGGGCAGAGTCACGTATGTACACCATTACGTGCCTGCGCTTTACTTTGCGATGATTGTGCTCTGTTACGAGATCGAGGCCTTCAGCGCCTGGGTCGCTGGCCCTGCCGGCATCCAGAGCCCACTGACCAGCATTGGCCGCAAGGCCGTGTACTTTGGCACCTACGCCTTCTGGTACGTCGCGGTCATTGGTACCTTCTGGTACTTGAGATTCATCTCGTTCGGTATGGAGGGTGACAAGTCAGAATGGAAACACTTGAACTTGTTGCCCTCGTGGAGAATTTCCGACGATAACTACAGATAGACCGGGAGGGGTTATCTCGATGCTGTAAATTATTAAACATTGGTATGTTGGTTTGAATAACTCGATTTTACTGAATGTGACAGTTATAACTATTAGAGGCGTAGAGTAGTGTAGCTTTGTTGAGACGAACTGATTTTGACGTTTTGATTATTGAGCTATTAAACTGAAGCTATTCAAGCCGAAGCAAATAGAACCTCGAAAGAGTACTTGAGACTAAGCAAGCCTCCAGTGAGCTTTTGAGACGAAGATACAGCAAAGGTAGCCAGAATGAGCAGTTGCCAGAAAGGACGAGCAGCTTGTGTATCCACATACAGTAGGCCAATGCGATACATTGAAAATGTTCCAAGCCGAGAGTTTGAGTATTTATTCTGTACCTTGAGTGATTAAAATCTCTCTTTCGAGACTAACACTCATCGTAAGCTCAAGAACTGTTCATTGCCCAGATATGACTGTTCATTCACGGCACTCTCTTGTCATGAACAGACAAGTGTCCTTAGTACGAAAACAAATCCGGGAACGCAAGCTGCAGCACTAAAACACGGCAGGTCACAATATTTTGCTGTCATGCTGTCTCCAGCAACTTCAACGTGTCCTAGGGTGAGTTGCTAGTTCCTTTCCAGTCTGTTAAGCCTCAATTTTGGGTGCAAATTTTTAGATCCTTGCATCAACAATTCCAACAACTGCAACACTACTGCAAAAACCTAGTTGGATTCAAACCAATGAGAAGACAGAACGAACGTCGAAAACTAGTTGAGACCATCAAAGAATATTTGCTGCTGTTATTTCAGTATTCCAAGGTCAGCGTCGCTCACAAGAAACCTATAACGTCCGTATCTGTAAAATAATGGCAGGATATCAGGCAATAGTTTCTGTAAATATGCTTAGCCGGCATTGATTGACAGGCAAGTATTCACAGGCTCTTAAGGGTACTAGGGTACTAAGAAATTTTAAAGCCAGGACTCGAGGAGAGACTAAGACTACACTTACACTGAATACCTCCAGAAAATCCCATCTAATCTCTAAGCCCACAATCCAAATTCCGTTCTTTCGGGATTCTCTATTTCTCATTGGGTGCTCATTGGATCCTGCCGTGCACCAACAATGCCAATATACATACATCTAATTTTCTGAGCAATTTATTGAGCCTCAAAGGTAAAAGTATTAACTCGTTCGTTACTTAATTTCTGGGTAAAGCTGTAGCATAGGTGGTAGCCGCTTCGTGTATCCGCAGATCATCCTATCTACCAAGTCTATAAATACCTGAGAATGCTCGAGATGTTTGGTTTCAGTACCTCAGTTAATTAATATAATCAATTCAAGATGGATATGTCAGGCATGGCCAAGCCTAAGGCCCACACGTGTAAGATTTCGATGTTGTGGAACTGGTATACAGTTGATTCTTGTTTCATTGCCAGATCGTGGCACGTTCGTTCCAAGGGTGCTTTTGCTGGTTCTTGTATTGGTGTCTTTTTGCTCGTCGTGGCTTCCCAATGGTTGCACCGTTTCTGTCGTGAACTTGACTATGCTCTTGCTGTCAAGCACAAGAATGCTGAATCCTTGAAGTTTAAGGCTACTGGTAACAGCTCCAACTCGGAATCCGACCACTCGGGAACCCGTCTACTTCTTCCTGTTAGAAACCCTTACGCTTATGCCTTGAGTCACTCGTGGCTTTTTGCCAATCCTCAGGGTGCTGCTATTCCAACCTTGGCTGAACATGTTCTTAGAAGCGTCTTGTACACTGTGGAATGGGGTGTGTCGTACATGATCATGTTGTTGTTCATGTACTACAATGGTTACATCATCATCTCCTGTATTTTGGGTGCTCTTGTTGGTAAATTTATCTTCACCAGAACTGAGAGTTTGTCCTGTGATGATGAAGAGGATAGAAAGTGTTGTAAATAGGGGTATGTACGTTTGGAGTTTATTGTAAATGATAGTTAAGATTTGCACCCATTAATTTTTTGGAGTATACTTCAACGATTTGATAATCTTCGGCAACTATATTTGATTTTAGGGATTTAAAGTAGAGGGTACACAGGTCATATCTTTGGACGACCATGCTTATGACCGAAATTGAATGGCCGACTTCTACAGGTGATACTTGAATAAGGGTTGGACTCTGTGGTATGACAGGTCACGTGAATTTTCAATGCCCTCGATCTCCAACCAAATCCATTATGTTAAAGGAGATAGATCCACTAACTAGATTCAACCAAAAGACCAGTTATGCAAAGCCACTCTAATTGTGTTATCACTCGTCTTAACCCCCCAACTGCCTCCCATTTCTGCCTCTTCCTATCTCTCCATCACCATTCTTAAATCTGGTAGCGCACCCATATTTGTATGATCATTTTTCTCAAGATTGTTACTAATAACTAACGCACAGAGCCATGATGAAACGGATGATTTCAGCCAGACCAGGCTTAACGAGAGTGTCATTAAGATCCATTTCAAGACTCCCATCTATATCCGTTAGGTTCTACTCCGAACTGGCCCCCCAAACAAAGACACTCAAACCTTCTTCGTTTGCTATCCCAAAGGAAACCCCAACTCCTTCCCAGACCCAAACTAACATACCCGAAGAAGATATCAACGACTTCAAAGTAACCAACTTGGTCCACGGAAAGACCGACTTGGAGATCGCAATCACACAACGGGCCAGCGACAAGCTCAACCTGATTGCTATTGAGGAACACAACTCCAACACAGCTTTGAGAATCAGTGTGGAGAGCGGTGGATGCCATGGATTCCAGTACAACCTCAACTTGACCGACTTGAATAAGGAATTGGCTGGCGAAGATGCCAGTGACTTGTTGGTATTCAGAAGAGAAGACGGTTCTGAAAATGTAGCCCAGATCATACTAGACTCCAGCTCCTTGGATATCTTGCAAGATCTGAAAATAGACTACACTAAGGAATTGATTGGAAGTCAGTTTAAGGTTGTGGATTCACCATACACCTCCAGTGCATGTGGTTGTGGAGCATCTTTTGACTTTGATTTCGACAAGTTGCAGAAGAAGTTGGATAGCCAGCAAGCTTAAGAAACGACTGAACTCATATCCTTAGCTAGTTCCCACTACTCTGACATCACACACGAGCTACACTCTTTACTTATCATTACAGTAGTACGAACTCGCTGCTCGTTAGTGTCTCATTGCATACACCATTCTCAATTGTATATATTATAATAAAAAAAGACGACATAGAATTAAAGACTAGACAAGTACAAGAATTTTACGCAGACCGGTGGTCAAATAGCAGTCTCTCTGCCTTGTTCGTAGCCCCAGTTAGATCTGCTCATTGATGCTTTGGATGCTTTTGCTTGCAAAGAAGCGCACATCCACGTCTTCGTCCTGCAGCAACACCTCCAAGTCGCTGACAATCTGGCCCTTGATCAACTTCTTCAACTCTTCTTTGCTAGGTAAGTCCTTCTTGGCTGGCTCGTTGCTCTTGGCAATGAGCGAGTCCACCACTATCTGGTAGGACTTGGCCACGTTGAATCTTATGTTGGGCACATTGTCCGAGTTAAGCTTGTGGATGAATGGCAAGATCTTGCCAACGATGATCAGGTAGTCCACCACGGGCACCAATGCGGTGATCGTGAAGAGACAGGTTATTCTGATTATGAAGTTGGAGTAGTCAATCTTGTTGCTGGAGGTCGTGTTCTTCGTGTCTTCGTCGACGGCGTCGTCGGCCTTGGCGTCGCCCTCGTTCAAGAGGCGGCTGATGATCTCGGCGTTGGCCCAGTCGGACCCGAATATGACTGTGAGTTCCTTCAAGTTATTCACGGCTGCGTCTCTGATGGCAAACACCGGGTCCCAGAGCCACGACATGCACAAGCTCAAGAGCTCGTCCTTGAAGAAGGACTCGCCCAACTTCTGGGCCAACTTGGGGATGTACTCGATGATGGCCAATCTCACGCGCCACTTGTGGTCCTGTGCCAACTCTGTAATGGCAGGCAACAAGTTGGTCGACAACAAGTTGATGCCGATGGTTTCGTTCACCACGGCCAAGTTCGAGATGATGTTCAATCTCACGTCTGGGAACTCGTCCTTCAACATGTTCATGAAGATGGGCAACAACTTTTCGGTGGTTGCTTGTTTCTCGATAATAGGTGACAAGTCGGTGATGGTGGTGGCCAACGACGCACGCACATTGTCTTGGTCGTCCTGGCTCAACTCGTCCACAACAGGAATGATCTTGCTGAGGATGGTGGCCTTGGTCAGTGGGAATTTGTTGAGCAAGTTGCAAAACTCTGGCAATTGCTTGGCCACGGCCTTTCTAACCTCTCCTTCATTGTCGTTTGTCAAGTTGATAAAGGGGTCGATCAACTGGTACAAGTCTTGTTCGTTGTTGCTGAAGTTGACCGCGATCTTGTTGAAGCGGTCTGCAGCAGTGTACCTAACACGCCAGCTCTGGTCCTTGATCAACTTCAAGGAGCTTGAAAGGAAGTCGGCATTGAGGGTGGGCT
This sequence comes from Kodamaea neixiangensis, assembly GCA_030565385.1. NCBI lineage: Eukaryota > Fungi > Ascomycota > Pichiomycetes > Serinales > Debaryomycetaceae > Kodamaea > Kodamaea neixiangensis. The sequence goes on along the minus strand of JAJMBT010000023.1, from coordinate 65,361 downwards.
CGTTGATTTTCTGGAAAAACTCCAAGATGGCAATCAACACGTCGATGCTCAAGAACTTGACCAGGTCCTGGTCGTCGTTGATCAAGCTCTGGAACATCTGAGAGATCACCTCCCAGTCCTCGTTGTTGATCTTGTTGGCAGTGGACAAGCTGTAGTCGGTCAACAAGTAGATCAATTGTGGTAAGTTGGTTGCTGCGCTTCTTCTTACCATGGGGTAGTCGTCTTTGATCAAACGCATGTAAAGGGTGAGCAATTCGCGGCGAGTTGCTGGGCTCACCTTCGTAATGATGGATTTGAAGAGTCCGCACAGCGCAATCTTCTTCGAGAACCAGTTGGCCTGGGCCAAGCTGGTGACCAAGGTGTAGAAGATGCCGTTCAACTCGTCGTCGGTCAACTCCAAGCTGATCTTGTGCAAGGACTCGATAGCCTTGTCGCGCACAATGGGCTCTTCCAACGATGCCAAGATCGTCAAGATCTGGATCAACGGCTCGCAATTGTCGTGTCCGCCAATCAACGGAACAAAGTCGCCCAACTTGGCAGCCAACACGGCAAACACCTCTTCTTCGTCGTCCTGTGCCACGTCGTTCAAAAACGGTAACAACTCCTTCAACGACCGCTCCGGGCCCAACGCTATAGCAATCGTGTCGAGTTTCTGCATCGCCTCAACACGATTAGACACGTCGTCGTGCTTCAACTCGTCCATCAAAAGCGCCAACGGGTACAAATCGTCCCCGTAGTTGTCCATTTTGACTGTGTGCGCTTGTTTGTGTGGTCTACTACTTATGTAACTGTCTGCTGATGCTGCAGGTAATGCTCGTGGGTGCTGTATTTACGCCAAACGCTGCCTGTCCTTGTGGTATGCGATCCGTGATGATCGAGTGCCCTCTAATGCTAAGGAGGATAGACTGTTTTGTTGCGTTGAACAGCGATTAATTTTTTTTTTGTTTTGCTCGTTTGGTTTTTGGGCACGAGCACGAGAGCGACGACGAGAGCGGCGATCGTAGCGAGCTCGGGGAGGGGCGAGAGGGACGTGAGCGAGCGTGGCGAGCTTGTGGAGAGTGGGAAAGTTCAAAGGGTTGGATAGGTGTGCGATGATTTGCTGGTGAAGTTACTAATTGGATTGGTTATTGTATTCTTAACTGTGGTTGAAGTAGGGCAAGCATTGAAGTGAAGTGATTGGATTATTCAGATAGAACAAATATGGTGATGGTCTAGAGTATGTGCGTGGTTCAATATAAGATTAAAGTTAAGAATCTCGAAAGATTTAGGGAGTTGGAGATGGTTTGAGTGATTTGATTGTGCTGAAAAGTGAGGAGTGGAGAGGAGCGTAAGGCGTATAATTGGATATGAGTGGATGAGGAATGTAAGAAAGTATGTGCTGATTTAAGTAAAAGAGGAAGGGGTGGATACAGATATGGAAAAGGATATTGATATTGATAAGGCTACGGACATGAATAGTTGTGATCGATAGAGGAAGCGTGGTGTTTGTATCATAGTTTCGGCGACCGAGAAGAGTCGAAAAGGACGAGTTGGGGAGGTTATGACGTAATGGTGGAAAGTTGATGGAAATTGAAAGATGGTGAGAGTAAAGAAAGCGATAGTGAGAGTGAAAATATATTTCCAATGGTTGTTTGAGTCAATTGTCAGTGGATAGAGAAAGGGTAGTGTTGCTGGGGGTAATCTGGGAATGGTGGGGTGAAAAATGGTGGGAGAAATTAGTCCGTGAATATTATTGAAAAGTTATAAGTGGAGTGACGTAAGAAGTTGTGATGAGATGATTTGGCAAATGGCAAGCGAGATATAGGATCCTGTGGAGGGTATAGAAGTAAGTACAGGAGTATGGATGTGAATTTGAAATAGGTTGAATGCCAGTGAGGATGTTCTTGGGGGTTGTGGTGAAAATATAGTGCTGATGTACTGTTCTGAGTGAGATGGGCGATGGGCGAGGGCGAGGGCGTACATTAAAAGTGTAAGTGTAGATGTGCAAAATATGTGTGGGTGGCAGAGTACACACGGATTGAAGACGATACGCGTAGATTGAGAATTTACAATTGCCACGGAATATTAGTGGCTTATTACTTTGACAGCTCCGGAATTTATGGAGCAGATGTATTTTCGATTTGTGATTCATGGTGATGAGAATATGAGGGTGAAACTGTTGATGTAAATGGTATGTGAGAGTTGTGCAAGTTGTGTTATCTCAACGAGATCTTTGTGAATCGGGCCAGTGAAGTTATGAGTAAAGAGTGAGATGTCACTTTTTGAAGATACGGCGATTTGAATATAACAACGAAATTGGACCTCTGTGAGATGGGTGTCGATAAACCACTACATTTAGATGACCTAGTGTAGAAGTAGATGACTTTCTAAGTATAGCAAGGGGTGCCCTTTGAAGAGTTGTGCAACAACCAAGTTCACACTAAGTCTCTATTCTTATCGTGAAGTACTTGAAATGTAGGTTACTGTAGAAATTAGCGAGTGAAGTAGTTGTATTAGCGAGTGATGGTATCGTATTAGCGAGTGATTGTATTGTATTAGCGGTGATGATGTATACAAATGAATGACTCTGCATTACATACACTGTGTATATTCCATTGCTTATATTTCCAAATAATACTTCACGGGAATGCCAGTGAAGGTGTCCGAATGCTGGAGAAGTTTTTCCAGGACTAAGAATCGCGTATTCTTGCCAATATGTGAGCGAACATCTCGTAGTGAAGAACTCATCCCAAGACAATGAAAACCTCCAGTTCCTGGGAGCACTTGCACCTCTGTGAGCCCGTCTGCTAGTTGGTAGTAAAATTATCATCAACGTCTCCGTCACCCCGCATTTTTTATTTTTGCACCCAACGGTATCGGACCAACACAAAAGAGTCCGATGTTAGGTTCATGTTTGATGTATTATCGAGATGAGCCTTCTCTACGTCAGCTTCAACATACCCCTAAATCTTAACATCTGGTAAAGCTACTATCGTTTCTTTTCAGGTGATGAATATCAATTGTATAGTATTTTCTACCATCCAAAATATCAATGTATACCAAACAATCATATCAATATTCATATTCATCATAGCACTACAAATACTATCGTCGGATACCTCAATTATCAATAATATCCCGAATCAATATCGCCCACACCCCATCTCCTCCTCCACCACCATTTCACACGTAAAAAATCCCTCCTCTCGACCATTTTCAGCCCGGTATTAAAACAGAATGAGGAAGCATTCAAAAAGGGAGCATCCATAGGGAACGTGTCCGAAGGAAATGTGTCCCAGCTGAATTGTTTCCAAGAGGAAACTTCCGTATGGAAACCTTTTAAACGATTGAAAAATTGCACACGTGACAAAATCAAATATCAAACCACGTTCTTTCTAACCATGTCCACCAATCCAAGTAACTTAGACGTATTAGATGCTCAAGTCAGTTCAACTGACTTGGATGAATACACAGAGCTCTTGAAGCTCGAGAAGGACCGTGTTTGGGACTTTGAAATTGTTCCTGGGTACTTCAAACAGTCTTTGGCCAGCACAGACGAGACCAAGTTTGATTACTTGCGTGAGGAGTTTGGAGTGCTCAAGCCATGGGAGGAGGTTATTGCTGAGTTAGACGAGCTCAACAAGAAGGCATCCAAGGACGAAGAGTTCAAGGTGTTGATTCTTGCTCGTCATGGACAAGGGTTCCACAACTTGGCCCACGCTAAGTACGGGGACAAGGCCTGGAACGAGTACTACTCCAAGTTGAATGGCGACGGAGAGATTGTGTGGGGACCCGACCCATTGTTGACTGAATTGGGGATCAGCCAGGCCAAAGACAACGCAGGGCTCTGGCAACAAGAGTTGCCCAAAGGAGCACGGATACCTACCAAATGGTACGTTTCTCCATTGAGCCGGTCGATCGACACTTTGATCTACACCTGGGAAAAGATTGTAGACGTCAACAAGAAGCAGCCACTCATCATGGAGAACTTGAGAGAAACTCATGGAGTTCATACCTGTGACAAGAGACTGCCACGGAGTACTATTGCAGCCAAGTACCCGCACTTTCGTATTGAGCCATCCTTCACAGAAAAAGACGAATTGTACAAGGACGATTATCGTGAGACGGTTGGCGAAATTGCCATTCGTATGAACCGTGCATTGCAGTTTATCTTTAGCGACACAACAGCCAAAGATAGTGTGGTGTGCATTACGAGCCACTCGGGAGCTATCAGAGCCCAGCTTGCGGTTTTGGGCCACAGGCTGTTTGCAGTGGGAACTGGGGGTGTAATTCCAGTCTTTGTACGTGCATTCAAGAGATAAGAAAGTAGTGAGCATTGTGCAGAATGTTCACCTTATCCACCCTCTCCACCTTTCAGGATTACACTACTTGACTGACTATGCACTGGCCTGCACTGGCATCCTACGATCGTACGAGCACTTTCGATATTTGGCACCTTTGGTTGTTACAGGGCCAGATGCGATGGCTCTAAGCCACGCCCTGTGTATTTTTGTACCTGTAGTGAAAATGTTCGTAAAGAGGCAGACACAATATGGTACCCAGGTAACGACGCCCCGAATTTCCAAATGGAGGAAAGGATAGGGCCGTTGGGGTTATGTAGACTCATCTGTATGACGGAGTAGGGGATAGAGACTAATGAGTTGAGGAGCACTAGAGTTCAGAGTAGGTGGTAAAGTCTACATTGTAGACGGGAAGTGGTAAAGTCTACATTTTAGAGTGCACATTTAGGGTGCAGTTTGAAGTGTGCTCTCTAAATTATGGAATAGGTAGAGTATACTACAGTATAGAGTGGTAGTATAAAGTATATTATATGTACTGTAAGTGTACAATACATACCATACACTGTAAGTTTTCTACAGTTAAAGTGTACAGAATACAGAGCAAGAATGAGAAAGTATAAACGAAGAGCACGCATCGAAACAGGCTCACAGACATCCTAATATCCAAGCCAACCTTATAAATGGATTGTATCGGTATACCTCTGGTGCCCCTCGGATACAACTTACGACCCCAGAACAATATAAATATATGCACACCGTGCTCAGCTCTGCTCATCTTATTGCAGAAGATAGTAATACATTATGTACCAATATGTAGTAGCTCCCTTTGGATATGCCAGGAGATTAGGCCATATGCGTTAGTCTTACTAGTCCAGAGGTAGCTAGCATGACCTCTGTGCAACCATTCTGCCAAACTGCCTGTAGTACACCCAGAGATTGCACTTCTCAATTGGCAATCATAAGCGGTGCGCGTAAATATGCTTTGCGCTCGTGTGACACAACAAAGACCAATTATCAATTCCATCCTGGAGTCCCTTCCTGTTCGGCGCAAAGTGCACCCTAATTGCACATGCCTGTTTGTGACACCCACCACAAACGACCTAATTTATTATCGGAATACCGCAGTCATAGGCCCATAAATGAGCGACCATCTGGAGTCAATCATCTTTGCATTTCTACCCCCTACAGCTATGTCGAGTCGCACCAAAACTCCAACGGAAACTTCTTCTTCCCCCCCTTTGGAGGTGAAAACAAAGCCGACGCCCACCCAAAGCCTATTTCAACATTAATACTTCAAATATTAGAACCTTCAGCCTGCTCCACACCCTGGTTCGCAAGACATCTGGCATTGTTGGTGGGGCCCATTGCGGCGGGCCAGACCCTTTGTGTCACATGCGTTTTCTTTTTTTCTTTTTTTTTTTTTTTTTATTTCAGGTCTGCCGCCTGCATGCAAACCAATCTGATAAACCTTAAAATTAGAATAAATATCAACGGGTCCCCCCAAACAAGCCCTTAAAAAAAGTCCACGCCGACTTTCTTCCCCCAGACCTAGATGAAGTTTGGTAAGAACCTACAGCATCTCTCTATTCCCGAATGGAAAAGCTACAACATCGACTACAACGACTTGAAGGTCAAAATCAGAGATGTCACCAACCTAGGTGCGCCTGGCAATGGCGCGAACTTGGCTGGATTGCACACCAGCTTTGTAGAGAACTTTGAGTACGTCAACTTGTTTATCGACACCAAGTTGGGCGAGTTGCGCAGGAAGCTAAGATACCTACAACAGGTCTTGCGCGCCGGATACAAGCCAGGCAGCAGCGCAGATCTTCGCAAAGAACTTTTCGATACAGACGAAATCTTTACACAGTGCATCGAGCTTCTGATAATCTTGAAGAACTTGTCCAAGTTCATCATTGTGCAGAAAATCGCCCTCAAGAAGTTGTTCAAGAAACTCTTGAAGTACTACCCAGACACCAAGACCTCGTCCAAGTTTATCTTGGCGCTCAAGAACCAGTTGGTTGCCAACCCCAAGTCGTTCGTCAATGTCGACTTGCTGACCCTCACACCAGAATTGACCTCGTTTCTTAGCGAGGTCAAAGAAAAGCAAAAGCTGTTGATTGAAGACATACAGGGTTGCAGACGCCTGATCACGTCGGCTTCGCCGACAAAAGTAGCAAAACCAGCCTCAACTGAAAAGCATACCGCCTTTGACCTCGCCATTGTGCTCAAGAAAAACTTCCACCTCAACTTCTTGGTGCCAAATGACTCCAACAACTTGACCGACTTGGAAATAAACTTGAATGTCTGCTTGAACTTGAAGAAAAGCAAAGCAAACTCACTGCTCCAGTTCATCTACCTTACCTCGAGACAAACGAGCCAGGCATATCCTTCTTACATTTTCTCCGACAGCAGCGAGAATACATCTACCTTGGTGGCATACACTGGTGGGTTACGTAACTACTCTAGCTGCACGCTCCCCAACACGTTGGTGCTGCACTTGCTCATGTACTTGCAGAATGGCAGCCACAAGAAAGAGTTCTTGCTGGGGTTGGAGGAGTTCCTGGACACAAGCAATGCCCTCACAGAACAAGCCATCAAGAGCATCTTGGACTTGAAGCCCACCCTCAAGTTGTATCTCAACCGCCTGCGGTACTTTCTCAAGCATAACGACGAGTTGATCACCGACGACGTCGGCAGCGACCTCCTCCTGCACTCTGCGCTCTCTGACGAAGCGTCAGTGTCGGCCACGTCCACGATGACCAACTTCCAGGACGATTTCTTGATCGCCTTGGACTACAACATCCACACCACGAGCAACAAAGCCTTGGTGAGCAGCCTCAAGCCGCTCGAGAACGGCGACCCCGTCGAGCATTTCCCGCATAACCACTTGTCGTTCCACTCTAACGACTCCAACTTGTCCAACTTTGTCAACTCGGTCGACACGAACGTCTCTGGCACCACCGTCAAGTCGACGTACAACGCATCGTATTTGCGCCAGTTGCCACTCAAGTTGCAGAACCTCATCTCCAACAACACCGCAGTTAACTTGTACAAGAACTTGAGCTTCTACCAGTACATGATGTCGTGCTACTTCAACGTGATCCCAAACACCCCCACCAATCACTACTCTAAGATCTTGGGGCTCAACTTGCTCAAAAAGTTTGAGTCGATCGAGCACTTCAACAACCAGATGAACGTCGAGCTGTCACTCATCAGGGCCAAATCTAGCCCGGTGCTCAAGCGCCAAATGTCGTTCAAGTCTATTTCGGAATCGCAAGCACCGCAACTAATCAAACATAACTCCACTGTGAGTGTCGTCAGCACCAAGTACTCACTTGCGTCTGCGTTGACCAACCAAAATGAAATGTACGAAGAGGACGATGGCGTTTTGATGGAACAAAATGACCACAATGACTACGACTTTTTGAAGATTGGCAACCAGGACGACACCGCCTATGGGACAACCAACAGTAATGAGGAAGAAGACTACTTGTCCTTGTACATGAGCATGCAGCGCAAGTACGAGGACCTGACCTTTGGCAACTTCATCATCGACTTTATCAAGATGAAGAACCGTGCGTCCAAGAAGTTGACGAAATTCTTTGGCAGTTCATCATCAAATGAGCCGCTCCTCCCAACACACATAAACCACACGGGCTACGACTCTATCTACGAGGACGAGCCCGCGTACTTGTACAGGTACTCGAGACTGAATATCCGCAACAAGTACGAAGAAGACTACGATCAGACACTCTCGTACGCATACTTTACACTCAACCTCACCCTGATCTTCTTGAGCGGGTTGGAGTTGGGAATCATCTACTCCATTTTCTTGAACGTTGAGTCGAGCGACTCAAGGCTCCTCATTAATGAGAATGTGTGGCTCATCCTCATTCTTGCCGTAGGAGGTTTGCTCTCGTTGGTTTTCTCGATGATCAGCATCAACTTAATCACTGTGCGATATACGGTAGCACCCACGCTACACCTGTGTGTCGTATGGGGTGGGTTCGCCATTGTTCTTACGTGTTGTGTCATGTCGGTGGCTATCTTTCTTCAAGGGTTATAGGCCAGACACTCCGCACACCAGAACACACTTGGCATTCTTGCATTCATTTCAGTTCTTTCACTATGACTTTAATAAACATTCTGCATTTTATTTTCAATCGTACTTTAGCTTTAGCACTCTGAAAAGACGCTTTGTTCTGCAGAGCAATACATGAGGAATGATTACCAGTAACATTCAGATACGGAATGGCAACGGTTGTCATCTTAATGCACGGCATTCAGTTTGGGGGTGGACTGTGGGGTGAAGTGGAATGGAGAAGGAGAAGGGCCTTTTTCTTCAAAATAAACGGAAAACAATTAATAATCTGATAGTATTATTACAAAGACCATACGAAGTGAAAAATGCCTTGAATTAGAGGTTTTTGGGGGACACTGGTCATTGAGTAGATTAAGATTTTATTAATATGCATGGCTGCAAAAAGTGGAAAATTAGGTTTATGTATTGAACAATCCGTGGAGCAAAGCTCATCTGGAACAAGCATTCATGCAGGGACAGTTCATTGGTTAGGGTGCAATTGTTTAATTATGCTTGGGACAATAAATTAGACATTAAGCGTTTCTTGTGAAAAGTGTGGAGAGTTTAAACTTCAAACTATTTAGGATGCAGTAACCGGGAGTGTTTTGCGTTTGGTATTGTTGAGAGTGTGGGTGATGCATGGTTGTTGTTGTCTTGGGCTTTTGAAAGTGGGACTTATTGTTGAATGGTATCAATCAAAATTGTGATGATGACAGATAAGTGGATTAGAAATGAATGACTTGGTAGGAAGATTCAACTGTGCAAACTATTGAAGGGATAATGAAAAGACGGAGAAGAAAAAGGAGGAAGAGAGTGCAACATACACTTACAGATACTTGCAGAATAAACCGGGTTGCTTGTGTAGTTTCTCGTGAGACTTTGCTTACTACAATGAAGTTAGCAGATGGAGTGCACTTGGCTCTTGTGTTATTAAACTGAGGAGAATCACCAGTGCTTCGCTTCTAGTACCTTAGGATTACTGGCCCAATACCATTTGCATTACCAGCAATTTAATCCAGCTTCACCGAAGATGCAAAGGGTGGCTGCAAAAAATCAAAACTCCAAGACAAATCTAGTTGGGCTGCTCAGATGCTTTTTAAACAGTGATAGGAGATTCTGAGTTTCTAGGACGTATGAACTATTACAAGATAAGTGTTATCATTAAGTTAACCTGTTTAACGGGACTTAAACCTTTAAAAATATAAGCAGTAGTTTAAGCCTAAACACAGTGAAGTTCACTAACTACAGCAATGATATGTCAAACTCGAGTAGCTTTTTTATAAAATAAACGACACTCGATAGTTTAAAGAATCAACTTATCATTGTGGAGAATCTTATCATCTCGTCGACTCTAACTTCCTAGTAACGAATGTTCAAGTTCGGAGCATAGAGCTAGCTACCGAACAGCCGAAACATTAAAAGTCTTTGCTTTAGAGATCCAATAACAGTTCCGTATCTTCAATGACATCCTGGCATACTCAGTACAATTTGATTCTCAATTCAAACTTCTTTCAAGTCAACAACTCTCCAACTCAAGAAGCGTAGAAAATTAGTTAACAGGAATAAAAGTACCAACTGGTAACCCTTATTCTACATTAAACCGTATTAGCTCACCTCCTAACCTCTTCCTAGCTTAAGTTAAACTTAAAATTATCCAATTCACATAATTCTGAGTTCCTCTCAAACATTAGTTATGAACGAAATCCCAAAGATATCAAATAGTCGGCGATCATAAGAACCAAACCAGAACCCCTGAATCCTAAATTACATCCATACCTCCCTTACTCATCACACTCTCCCACACTGTTCATACTCTTCCAGCCAACTCAACTCTCCCACCTCCCCACGAATCTTTAAGTTCGTTCGTGTGAGATTGCAAATTTTTTCCAAGTCAACATCAAAAGACACCGGACATGGACTCACCACTCAACGTCACGCTAGGTGCGCGCATGAATGCGTACTTGACGACATCGGATGACTTCAGGAAACAGAGACAGCGGGTCAACAAGACGTTACTTCGGTTGCGTCGTGACTTGGACTTGATTACCAGAGACACCAAGAACTACGCTTCTAAACAGAAGATATCCGCCATCAGTGGCAACGATTATCAGAATGACAGCCGTTTTGGATTGCTTCTCTTGTTGACAGCCGAGAGAGACATGTTGTATGCGTTGGAGATCAAGAATTTGATTGAGATCAGCAACAACTCGCATGCTGGGAACTTCAGGACCTTGGTGCACAGTAAAATGAAGAGAGCCTTGTTGCACACCAAGAAAGTTTTAGAAATCACACAGGGTGCGCCCGATTTGGTCCGCTTGGAGTTGTTCGTGTATGCGTCGTTGATCCAGGGCCAGTTATCGATAGCCAAGAAGAGATGGCAGCATGCGCTCAACGCACTTTCCGTCACCAAATGCTCGTTGGACTTTTTGTTTCTGGAAAGATCCAAGGGTGGTGATGGCGAGGACGAGGACGAGGACTTGATGGAATTCAGAACGTTGATCGACGACTTGAACGACACGATTGTAGAACCATCGTTGAACTTGGCCGTGTCGCAGATCCAAGCGGAAGGAGGCTCCGAAAACGCTTACGGTACCAAAGCAATCACCCGCAAGCACTGTCACGACAGCTACGTGCCATTCTTGAAGCCAGCAGTGGCCATTATACAGAAGCACGACCCCTCATTTGTGTCTGAAATAGCGTCCAACGAGGAGCTTATCAAGAGCGTCGAATGGAGGGGCCACAATGCGCAATTGTACAACGACGAGATCGCATTCAGAATAATGTCCTTGGGTAGCAACGACAACTGGAAGCTGTTCACCGACCCCAGCAGCTTCGATGCCTTAATCACCGGATGGACACAGGTTTTGGAGTTGCATCAACAAGACGTCGAAAAAGCACAATTGAACGACGACAGCGACGAAAAGATACAGGACAACGCCATCTTGTTGACGTACATCAAATACAACTTGTTGTTTGTCAGAATCAGAAGAGACTCGCAGACAACCAACTTGTCGCATGCCAAGCAGCACAAATTGTTTGACGCATTGAACGCCACCACGGAGGAGTTGAAGGACTTGCCAGGTGTTTACAAGGACGAACTGTTGTACAGTTCGTTGGAAAACTTACAAAAGTACTACCGTGCACGCAAGAACCTCTTACTCTCCGACATCTACATCCAGTTGGAGAAGTTTGCCGAGGCCGTAGCTGTGCTCCAGTACACTTCCGAGGAGTACTTGACTGTGGAGGACGAATGGTACAAGACCGAGTTCCCATACGAAGTGACGACGAACGCCGAGTTTGAGTTGTTCCGCGAGGAATTGGCCAACAAGTTGTTAAAGGCACATGTATTGGCGCAATTCCTGTTTGAACTCAACACAACCAACGACAAGCACTCTTTCTTGATTGAGAATGTCAACAAGTGCACTGTGCTGGGATTGGACAACTTGGTGAACTTGGGAAGTGGTGCTAAGTTGCAGCCAATCTTATGCAAGCCTGTTTTGTTTGATGTAGGCTACAACTACATCAATTACGATGTGGGCAGAGCAGCAGCAGCAGTCGCAGCCAGTGCACCTGTGACGGCTGCTGGAGAGACTGGAGAAGACAAGAAGAAGGGTGGATTCTTTGGAATATTTGGCGGGAGGTAGATCATAAGAGTGCTAAGACAGCTAATTTGAGAGGAGCTGTTTGTTATACCAGAAGTACGCCAACAAAGTTTACTGTAAATTCATAGTATTTGTCAATATATAAGCCTTTAGGTTGTTCAATTGTAGTGGAAAGAATATAACTGTGGCTCACAGAAACAATGCTTTACGGTCGCGTCTCCATTTACTGCTTCACGAAAACACCTATTTCTGTCTCTTCCAGTAGATTCTCGGTCTCATTCCGGCAATGTTTCCCCACATTCACATTCCTTATGTCAATGAGTTGATTTTTTACATGGGTGCAAAATCTCAACGTTTCAGCAAACTTGACACATCTAAAAATACGACAGGCACAACTCCATCGATACGATTTCTTTCATTTTATCAACCTTCTTCTTCTCTCATTGTCACTCAGCATACTTATCTCACTGTCACTCTACATTCTCCTCCTATACAACTCGCCAATTTCGTTTTAATCACCACGTACCTCAATTTCAGGCCACCACCTGTTACATTTCCGTAACCAGATTTTTTTCAAAATATAACAGCGTATACTTTAAGTACAAAATGAAGCACCAAGGACTGGCTACGACGCTTGTTGTGTGTGTGCTTGGGTTATATGGGTCGTTCTTATCGTGGTCTCTACTCCAAGAGAGAATCAACACCAAACCTTACGGTGTGGATGTTCTTGGAGCACCAGAGTTTTTCAAAGCTCCGTTGGTAGTCAACACAGTGCAGGCGCTCTTTGCCAGTATCGTTGGGTTTTTGTATTCCAGCGTGTCCAAGGGAGGGCTTCCTCATAAGTTGTTCACGAAGAACGACAGGGCCAGCGCTTTCAAGTACTTGAAGGGGTTGTTTTTGATATCTGTTTGTTCATCGCTCTCGTCACCATTGGCGTATCAGTCATTGAAGCATGTGGATTATTTGGCGTACTTGTTAGCCAAATCCAGCAAGTTGATTCCTGTGATGCTCATCCACATTGTGTTCTACCGTACCAAGTTCCCGTTGTACAAGTATGGTGTTGCCTTGTGTGTGACTGCTGGGGTAGCACTTTTCACCACTGCGCACACCAAAGCCACGAGCAAGTACGACCTCAGCGACGAAAAGCCCATTGTGGGTATGGGATTATTGGTTGGACTGATGCTCTTGGACGGAATAACCAACTCAACACAAGACCAGTTGTTCAAGTCGCAAGACCGTAGTGCTGTCAAGTTGACGGGTGCCAGTTTAATGTGTCTCCTTAACCTATTTGTGTTCATCATAACACTTGGGTACATGGTTACGTTCAAGTACGATGCAGAGATTGTGTATACGCTTGAGTTTGTTCAAAAGTACCCTACGGTATTGTTGAACACCTTGGCATTTGCGGCTTTCGGTGCTGTGGGACAGGTATTTGTGTTTGTTATTCTTGAGAAGTTTGACTCACTCATATTAGTGACTGCCACTGTAACGAGAAAGATGATGAGCATGATCCTTTCGGTGGTATTGTTTGGGCACCATTTGAACAAGATACAATGGGTTGGTGTTGGGTTAGTATTTGGAGGAATAGGATATGAGGCTGCAGTCAAGTTCAAGCCTAAGAAAGAGAAGAAGTTATAAGCACGGAAGGACCTTCAAATTAATTGAATCACGATGTCATATGAACGAAACGTCTTGGAAGGACACACACATTAACCATATGGAAGCACATACAATTATGAGGTTCTATTCTCTTGAGTATCACACTGAAGGGTGTACCATAGTATTTAATAGATTTATATATTGTTTATTTAACCAATACAAAGATTGGAGCGAGGTAGGATGGACCGATATAGTTCTAGGCAAGCAATTTGAAATTTGCAGCCACGTTGAAAATTCCATCAGTCTTTGAATTGGATGACGAAGACAGTCACACAAGAAATGAGCAGAACAATACAGAAGTCTCACTCCAGGGCAATTTCAGCTTTCTATTAACACTCCAACCGCAAGATCATTGTAGAGGACCCGTACATACTGGAAGCATTCTGTTGTTGTAGTGCAGTTAGGATGTCCCATCCTATATACAGTCAGTTTCATAACAAAATCAAACCAGCCACCAGAATAGATGGAGTAGTATGCTAATATCGCACCCGTCCATAATGTTTAAACTGCGACTGTCCGGCCTTCTGTTCAATCTGTTCTTCTGTGCATTGGTATCGCTCTTCCCGAAGGTGTTTTGCACGTGTTTGCTTACTTGGGGTGTGCTACTGCTATTGATCACAGCATGTTATCAAGGTCTATTACTACAGTATAACAGACCTGTACTAGCGACAATTCTCAGTGGATTTGGAGTGATCTTCTACTTGTTCACCATCTTCACGTATTACATGGTGATTATTGCTGGTCCTGGATCACCTTTGGACTATCCACAGCTCCGTATCAGAAACCTCCAACTGTTGAATATTCCTAGTTTGAAGAAGAATGCGCCGACAGAAGAAGAAACTGCTTCTACTTCACTCATGAGTGATGTTGAGAATGCACAACCCGATGCTCCTCCTGAAGAATATATGATAGTTCATGACAAGAACCCTAAGAAGGGGAGATCCGACTACAAGGTTTGCCCCAAATGTTCGGTGTGGAAACCAGACCGTTGCCACCACTGCTCTTCATCTGGGAAATGTATCTTGCGTATGGACCATTACTGCCCATGGTTCTCGGCATGTATTGGGTTCCAGAACCAGAAGTTTTTCCTTCAGTTCTTGGTATACGGGACCTGTTTTTCATTTGTATGCTTAGTTGGATCGCTCTGGTCACTCTGGTACTATTTTGCTTTGGGAGTATATGAGGACAACGTGCTCATATCTATAAATCTTGTCATTCTTTTTGTTATGCTGTTGCTGATTTCTGTGGCGATGTCAGTGTTCACAGGATTCCAGGTGTACATGGTGCTAAACAATCTCACCACGATCGAGGTGAATGAAAGCAAGTGGCACGGAGAATCGTTCGACTACCAGTTCGACTACAATGGCCGTAAAAAGAAGTTGGGGAATATTTATGACTTGGGTAGGACCCAGAACTGGCGTAGCATTATGGGAGATACTTGGGTTGCTTGGTTGTTTCCTGTCAGCGTTACATCTCGAGACATAGATGATACTTTCAGGAATGGAATCAACTACAAGGTGAACGAAGAGGTGTATGCGCAGTGGGTAAGAAATGCACAACTTCAAGAAAGATTGAACGAACAGTTGAGTGAGTATTCCAGGAGAAATAGAGTTGGAAATGAGCCTCAAGAGGATTGAATGAGCCTAAACATAAGATTTGAGAGAGTTTGAATGAAATGTGATCATCTTTGACGTCAATAAAATGAATACAGCGACTATACTATGATATTTTGAGCATGAAATCTGATAGAAAAGACTAATGTCTTGATCCTCTTGTATCACTACACTGACTACTTTTTGCTCCAATTGCTCTCAACATTTAACTTGCACTCTCACCACAGCTATTTAATTTGTAGTGAGAGCATATTACTCTCTACGTTAGGACATAAACTGCTATGACTACCAACCAAGTGATTTGACAGGCAGTTCATACACCTCTGCTTCAGTTCTTTGTACTCTCCTCATGCAAATCTCTGTCGTCACACTCTCTTCTCTATCTCACATGCCTCCACACTAATCTCAGCACCAATGGCAAACACTAACCAAAGGACAGTTCAGAATCTTCTCTTTTTCACATATAGCATATCTCCACACTATTTTCATACCACACCCACTTCTCTCTCTACTTCCAGCCTCTATCTCGCCATCCTGCTCTGCTTATCAAACTTTCATCTACAACTCAAGTCGATACTGAAAAAAAAAACGAATTCATAAACAACCAACCATGTACACCCAACTTCCGTTTGACGACCTCAAGGTCGATCCAACGCAGAAGAAGAGAATAGCGTACTTTTATGATGCTGATATTGGTAACTATGCGTATGGTGCTGGTCACCCTATGAAGCCACATCGTATCAGAATGGCACATTCATTGATTATGAACTATGGGTTGTACAAGAAGATGGAGATTTACCGGGCCAAGCCTGCCACCAAGCAGGAAATGTGCCAGTTTCACACAGATGAGTACATCGACTTCTTGCTGCGCGTGTCTCCAGACAACTTGGACTTGTTCTCGAAGGAACAGATCAAGTTCAATGTCGGAGACGATTGCCCAGTTTTCGATGGCTTGTTTGAGTACTGTGGGATCTCCGGTGGTGGACTGATGGAGGGAGCTGCTCGTTTGAACAGAGGCAAGTGTGATATTGCCATTAATTATGCTGGTGGGTTGCACCATGCCAAAAAGTCCGAGGCCTCAGGGTTTTGTTACTTGAATGACATAGTCTTGGGTATCATCGAGTTGTTGCGTTATCATCCTCGTGTTTTGTACATTGATATCGATGTGCACCATGGAGATGGTGTTGAAGAGGCCTTCTACACTACGGACAGAGTCATGACTTGTTCGTTCCACAAGTATGGTGAGTTCTTCCCGGGAACTGGTGAGTTGCGTGACATTGGGGTAGGCAAGGGTAAGTACCACTCTGTGAACGTTCCATTGCGTGACGGAGTCGACGATGCCACCTACAAGTCTGTTTTCGAACCATTGATCAGCAAGATTGTCGAATGGTATCAGCCTTCAGCTATAGTGTTGCAGTGTGGTGGAGACTCGTTGCTGGGAGACAGATTGGGATGCTTCAACTTGTCGATGGCAGGGCACGCCAACTGTATCAACTTTGTCAAGTCGTTCAACATCCCCATGATGGTGCTCGGTGGAGGAGGGTACACGATGAGAAATGTTGCGAGGACTTGGGCTTATGAAAGTGGACTTCTTAATAACGTGTTGTTGCCCACGGAATTGCCTTACAACGAATACTACGAATACTACGGACCAGACTACAAGTTGGACGTGAGGCCCTCCAACATGTACAACACCAACTCACCCGAATTCTTGAACAAGATATTAACAAACATCATAACCAACTTGGAAAACACGAAACACGCTCCGAGTGTGCAGATGAACGTTGTTCCCAACGACGCAGAAGACTTGGGTGACGAGGAAGAAGACACCAGCGAAGCAATTGATACAAAGGGCGGATCTCAATTTGCACGGGACAACCAGATCCAACAAGACTCGGAGTTTTACGAGGAGGACGACAAGGACAAGGAGGACAAGAATGTGGTGCTTCAAAATGGCACATCGACCGAATTGACTGATGTGGAAATGAAAGAGATTGAGGAGTTGAATAAAGAATGATTGTATTATATAAAAGAATAAACGACTACAGAATAGTTGACATTTGTCAATATGAAGAGTTTTCAAAATGGAGTCAGTCTGATTAATTCTTGTTGCACAGCAGAGGTCGTATCGTCCATAACGTCTAACTTCTAGGCAAGACTTTAGCTTGGAGAAACCGGCCCCATTGGTTGATGCTTTGAGCTCTTTATCTCTGTAGAAACATAGTCCCATGCACTAGTGAGGGCTCCCGGGTATAACAAATTGGTGTAACGGTCCGTTCTCTTGCACCCACTAACGGGTACAGACCCATTGAATCTATTCTTAATCCAGGAAAATGCTGCGGGTGCCCCAGCAACATAACCAAGGAGATGACCTGCTGTTTCATCTGCCGCAAACTCAATGGACTCCGCACCCCACTTGCACCAGTTGGTGTATGCTTCCTCGATGTCTTTGAACGGCACAGTCTCATCTTGAATTGAGTGGTACAAGAAAACTGGAGCCCCTGGTACCTCACCATTGTCTTCAAGCCCAGCAGTGTTGAGATCGATTATTCTCTTGATCTCAGGCTCCTCGAAGAATCCCCACCCATCCCGTATAAACCTATCTTCTCCAGAAAAGAATTTGGTGTCTAAGAAGGAGAAAGCAGAGAGGGACACGCATACCGTGTTCGCCCATGTCATGAGCTCTTTCCCGCTTTCGGTGGTAATTTGCTCCGTGAGCAGCGTCCGGAACTCTGGGTATTCGTCTGCGATACCGTTCAAGGTGGCTGCAATCAAGGCACCATTAAAGGTTCCATCGTTGATTTCAAGCATGCCTGTGATATTGGTGGGAAATCCTCCAAAGGCTGCGCCAATCAAGTTGTGCAGCAAGTCGGGAGCGTAGTTGGGTTGCAAAAGAGTGGCCCATCCAGCAGCCAAAGCTCCACCAGAGTAGCCCCAGAACACAATTTCAGTGTCAGACAGAACCCCACCGAGCCCCGAGCTCAATGCTCCTCTGACACCATCCAAAATCGACTGTCCAGTCAGTCTGCCAACGGTGAACGCACCATTTGCTCCTTCATACTCTGGGAGCAACAAGAACCAGCCTTCATTCAACGCCGTTTGTGCCATTATCAAGTCGCCTTGGATTCCGATGGTGTCAAAAAGGGGTGCTTGTTCCAGCAAAGCCCACGCGATAGGACAATTGGGGCCTGGAGAATCTTGGACTAATGTATACCCAACCATCTTGCTTGGGTCAGCATTGAAAGGTTCAATAAGAAGGGTAGACACAACAGTTGCGTTCCCTTGGGAGTCGTTGGACCTGACAAGTAACTGCCAGACATTCTTGACTTCAAGGGTGTATAACACTGCTTTCAATTTCGTTGGATACGTTCTATTCCGCAAAATGGTGCCTGGTTCGGCCGACTCGAATCCCACCGGAGCTTTGTAGAATGGGTCTTGGCTTGGAGGGAGAATTTGTTCTTCCCGGGTATCAAGAGGTGTCGAAAACACCAAGGAAAGGAAGAATAGTATGGGAAGCAAACTGAGAGACTTCATTGCATGCCATGGTTGAATAACTACAGTACCCACTACTTATACTGTTGGTAGTTCCAAACAGCTTCCTATTACAGGCATGCCCCACACTCTACATAATGCTGTTTTCGGTATGTGTTTGAGAATACGTTAAACAACGGCCAAAGACAAGTTGCTGCAAATTTGACGGAAGTTGCTAGTTGACAGGTTGTCACTGGTCGAGTCGCTAGAGGCAAGTTCGCAGACGGTTTCTCCTTGCGCTACTAACTAAGACGAGGCCTTCAGCAGAAGTGCTATTCACTCTGATCGAGCTAATGGCTCTAAGATACTCTCTGCTTCAATCTTTAGATCGGCTGGTTCCTGAGCCGTTCGAGGCGCACCATTGGGATTTGGACAATGGTTCAAATCCTTCTTTGCGAAAGAGGAATTTCTCACATGAATAAGGTTTGACAATAAGGTTCGAAGCGTTTGACGTAAACTGGAAGGGCCAAACGAGACTATATTTCAGGCACGAAGAATACTCTACAAATGCACTAAAACATGAATTGAAAGTGATACTTGTAGTGGTTACCAAATCTAATTGGCTGCAAAATGTGGGGTAATGGCGTAAGATTTTCCCTAGCAACCAAATTGTAAACTGCTTATCAGATAAGCTACAAGCTATCTTCGATGAGGGTGACGTTCGTTGTTCTACATACACAATATGGACTTTGTTTCAGAAGGACAACAGGCGGATAACGGGCGTACCTTGCATGTCTGCATATTGACGATACATATACAGGCAGGTAAGACAGGTGCCCAAGGCTCTGAGTTGCATAAAGTGATAGGGTGGGGCTGATCGAGTGGGGATGTGAGGTATGAACATTCAACGCTTCCTCCAATCTAGTGAAATCTTGTTAAAGGTGGCATGTTTCTTTGGAGTTAGAAGCTGCAGTAAAGGAACAGCAGATATAAGATTGCAGACCTGTGCTCAGAGTTAAGAATAGTCTGATAGCACCCGAGTAATGGTCTCGGTTCCTAAGTATGCGAGGAATGGTCTCGGTTCCTAAGTATGCAAGCGGTCTAAAGTGACCTGCTACTTTAGACCAACAGAGATGTACTATTGCTTGCTATATCCAATTCAGGTGAGATAACAATAGAGAACTTGGCAAGTCCAATTACCCTCGATACCACTTCCAACTCATCTATGAATGAATCTTTGACTCCAACCAACACTCTCTAGAATGACTCCATTTCTGACTCCATATCCATGACTCCATCTCATCGCGCTACCAAATTTCCCAAATATCCAAAAGAATATTAGTCACAAATTAACAGCAGTGATCAGAAGTCAATTGAAGATGGTTCCACGACTTGGATGGCAGTCAGTGTCCGCATACACTTTGCTGACTTCAGCTAAGCTACGGTTCCCCGGACTCGCACGAAGGTTACATCTCCAGGTTCATTCAGTCTTGAACATACCCGAGGCTCGGTACCCGGAGTATACTGTCAGTCCCTCCAACAATTACAACCTCATATGGAGACAACCACCTCGAAATGTATACATAGTCAAGAAACCGTGGGACAGCGAAGTTCGAGATGCGTTGGTTGAGTTTGTGGGGTTTTTGAATAAACAGTATCCTGCTATCAATGTGTTGGTTGGGGAAGATGTCGCAGACGAGTTGGTGCATGAGATGACGCTGTCAGTGTGCTTACCAGACCGTCATGACACAGATGAAGCGACTCCACGAATGAGTACCGGTGGGGATACCCGGGTGATCTATACTGGTGCTAGTAGCGAAATAGCACGCAAGGCAGACCTAGTGGTTACGCTAGGAGGAGACGGGACGATTCTTAGAGCAGTGCTGGCGTTCAATCATCTTCACGTTCCTCCAATATTGAGCTTTTCGATGGGAACGTTGGGTTTCTTGTTGCCATTTGACTTCAATACGTACAAGGAAACGTTTGGAATGGTTTACCAGTCGAGAAGTAAAGTGATAAACCGAAGCCGAATTGGATGTTACGTCAAGAAGAAGAACGGGGCACAGCAGAATATGAATTTTGCAATCAACGATATCGTGTTGCACAGAGGAAGCGAACCGCACTTGATTTCACTTGACATCTTTGTTGATGGAGAGTTTCTCACGACGACAACCGGGGATGGAGCTATTTTTTCAACGCCCACGGGTTCGACAGCGTACTCGTTGAGTTGTGGAGGGCTGATAGTGCATCCACTGGTGGATTGTGTGATGATTACCCCGATCTCGCCACGATCGCTTTCTTTCAGGCCGGTTTTGATTCCTGCGAGTGCGAAGATTATGCTCAGGCTTAGCGAGAAGAACAGGAACCAGAAGATCGAGTTGAATATCGATGGGATTGCGCAGAAGGATGTGCACCCTGGAGACGAGATACTTGTGTGGAGTCCTGGGCAGTTGGAAGAGAGTGGAGAGAAGGGGCCAGGGCAGGTTGGAGGGGTGTGGAGCGTGTCGAAGAGTGATAATGATTGGACGAAGGATATTAATGAGTTGCTTGGGTTTAATAGTGCGTTTTTGGGGAAGTATAGATAGGTTCTCAATTCCACAAAGTTTTGGGGAGGTGAAGCCATTCAAAAGTCATGGATTGGAATGGAGGTGTGGCGAAACATAGAAGTGAACGAGAAAGTTTAGATGGTTGTGAATAATCACATTTATCGAGTACATAGAATAATAGAAACGTTAGCATTTCATAGGATTGTACAGAAAGATATTAAAGTTTGCATCCAAAGATCACGGGAATTGCCTTTGTAAGAACATGAATTAGCACTGAGCATTAGCATGAAATAGGTAGAATAGTTCAGATGGCTACAGACGAGGTATTAAAATTGAAATAGACCAGATAGGTGAATTAGCCTAGCCACAGATTTAGCCAGAAATGTTCAGGGGATATCCACTGGATATCTGTGCTAAGCTGTCTTATACTACCACTTCTGCATATTCCTAAGTGCTGAGAATATACATAAATGGATTATACATCGATTACGAGTCAAACAATTTCGATACCAGATTACGAGTCATGAAATTTTATACCAGATTACGAGTCAAGTAAGTTAGGGTACAAGAACATACGCGTAAAACGATCAAAAATCTCTAATTCTCAAACGTAAAAGACTCATCTTATTCTTCACCACTCTCTCATATTCATCCTACTCCCCGTTACCCTCAAGATCTTCTCATTCCCCAAATACAATCCCGTTGTCTCTTTCATCGTGAATCACGTGACTATAGATCTACCCCGCCATTCTGTAGACTCATGTCATCTGAACCCTCACTCCAGAACTCACTCCAGAACTCACTCCAGAGAACTCACTCACAACTTAAACACTAATCTCTCCACTGAATCTCGCTCTCTCCACTCAAACCCAAAATCATAACCAAAACCTCCACTTCACTCCCACCAAAAATCCAACCAATAAGCTCAAGGCTAGCCAACCTCAGCCTTCGCCGAACTGTTGGGCTTCCAAGAAATCACAATCAGAATGCGCCCACCGACCTGCATCTCGCCCTAAAGAAAGAGTCCAAAAACGGCAACCGCATACTGTCCAACCCCGGGCCTTCCATATCAGCTCCATTTACTTTAATCTGCCCTCTCATCTGTTCCTACGCTGCGCAGTCCTCAACTTCACCAAACAGCCTCACACCAACCACCAACTCTCCCTCCTCTGTCCACCCCACCTCAAACTCCAGACACGTCAACCCTGTAGCCCGCTTATATGTTGTATTGACACTGTGGGCCGTTGCCCAATCCCAAACAGGAAGTACGTTGCTGTTCGAATACGATAACATCGTATTTCAGCCTCCTTCCATTCTTCATGGCCACAAGTATCATGTGCTTAAGGATGAGGTGTTCACACTTCTGTCGATGTGTGCGTCATAATCTACCTCAGTGCATACGCACTATCAAGAACGTTATCACTAACTGATATCTGGTAGAATTAGTAGTACACATACATTACGTCATACCTTCCAACATTCCACTGTAGTGCTCGCTACGGTATCGCAAAGATATCGCCACGTCTGTTTGACTTGGTGCAGAGTCAAGTA
This sequence comes from Kodamaea neixiangensis, assembly GCA_030565385.1. Classification (NCBI taxonomy): domain Eukaryota; kingdom Fungi; phylum Ascomycota; class Pichiomycetes; order Serinales; family Debaryomycetaceae; genus Kodamaea; species Kodamaea neixiangensis. The sequence continues at coordinate 42,558 of JAJMBT010000023.1, read as the reverse complement.
GGGCAATTACTAACACTTTTACGAAAACCATCCCACTACATGATTGTCTCTAATACTATTATCAAGCATCCTGGTCTACATTCTGTTATCAACACTAGGCACATGACATCGTTATCACTCATACTACTGTATACACTCTGTGAGTATATATGTAGTAACACACTGAGTGTCCACTGTTCTTTCTCTAATACTCACTATTATATGCACCCACCACCAACCTCCAATAGACTCTCCTCACCCTCACCCTCACTACTCAACACCACCCCCACCCACCAATCTCCATTTGTTCCGCTTTCTACCTTGCATATTAACCGTTTCTTACCGTACATTGTGCGACATCTTCGTCTCCACAGTCTGTGTCTTTCCGTTGGACTGTATATATACACTGAACTGTCTACAATGCTTCCTAGTGCTATCGCCAATTTTCGGTCTTCACGTCCATTTTTCGGTAGATTTTTTGTGCTATCCGCCACCCTTGCACCTCTCTCATCGTAACCAACCCCATTCCTGCCTCCTCCCCCCGCTCCTTCGACCCAGAACTCAAGACTGGCCGTAGTCGTGAGTAGTGTCGTGAATCAACGTCACAAAAATCTCAGCGAACAACAAAAGCAAAAGAAAAAAAAAAAACAGGAAAACCAACCAGAACTCGACTTCACCTCGTCTGTTCTAATCCATCAATCGACTCTAGGCAGGACCCGGTGTGTTAACGCTTGTGTTTACTTGAGAGCCCGTTCATTCTTCTGTCCGCGAAATGGCTGCTTTGCATGCCATCAACAAGCAGTCGCAGTCTCCGCATCTTTCGCATCTACATTATCTGGCCGTGCCTGTGCATCAGGGGCAGGTAACTCAGTCTTCGAGTCTGCAACCTTTGCAGTCTTCGCAATCTTCGCAGCCTTCCGTCCCGCAGTCCTCAGTGTCCCAGCTGCTGCAACTTCTGCTGCACCCGCACCAGCACCACCAGCACCAACACCAACAGCACCAACTGCTGCACCAGCACCAACACCACCTGCCCACACAAACCTACGAGATGAACCAAATCCCCCCACCACAGGGCCACCCCCAGGCGGCCCAGGTGCCTGGTGCCCCGCCACCGATGCCCCCAGGCATGGCCCAGCCGGCACCCGTAGCAGCCACCAGCACCAGCACCAACCCCGTCGCCGCCGTCCTCAGCGAAACCACCGCAGCCACCTGGCTCACCATCGGCTCGCTCGCAGAACTGTTGGGCGACGCAGACAAAGCCTTGGCTGCCTACGAGCTGGCCCTCAGACACGCACCAAACAGCCCCGAGGCCCTCATCAAGTTGGCCAACGTGTACCGCACCAAAGACGTCTTCTTCAAGGCCGCCAAGCTCTACGAGCTGGCTCTCAACTTTGCCCCGGAAAACGGCGAGACCTGGGGGCTTTTGGGCCACTGCTACTTGATGTTGGACGACTTGCACCGTGCATACGCAGCCTACCAACGAGCCCTCTACTACCTAGACAACCCCAATGTGCCCAAATTATGGCACGGAATCGGTATTTTGTACGACAGATACGGCCTGCTTGAGTACGCAGAAGAAGCCTTTGTGCGTGTCTTGGAACTCGACCCCAACTTTGACAAACTGAACGAAATCTACTTCCGCTTGGGTATCATATACAAGCACCAAGGCAAGTTGCAGAGCGCCTTTGAATGCTTCCAGTACATCTTGAACAACCCCCCACACCCACTCACCCAGCCAGACGTCTGGTTCCAGATTGGGTCTGTGTTGGAACAGCAAAAAGACTGGGTGGGCGCAAAGGATGCCTACGAACGTGTCTTGCAAGTGAACCCACAGCACGCAAAGGTCTTGCAACAGCTAGGCTGTCTCTACTCCCAAGCCGAACTGAATCCTGCCACGCCGTCGTCGCTGCTGAACGGAACCAGCAACGGCACCGCAAGCAACGGCAACGGAACATCCACAACAACCAACGGATCGAATGGCCACTTCCAACAGGACTTGGACATCGCCCTCAAATACCTCACACAGCTGTTGGAGATTGACGAAAGCGACGCACACCTGTGGTACTACCTCGGGCGAGTGCACATGATTCGCGGCGACTTCAACGCCGCCTACCAGGCATTCCAACAGGCAGTGAACCGCGACCTGCGCAACCCCACCTTCTGGTGTCTGATTGGAGTGTTGTACTACCAGATCTCACAGTACCGCGACGCCTTGGACGCATACACACGCGCGATACGGTTGAACCCATACATCAGCGAAGTGTGGTACGACTTGGGTACGCTCTACGAAACATGCAACAACCAGATCAGCGACGCATTGGATGCATATCGCCAAGCAGAACGCTTAGACCCAGGGAACCCGCACATCAAAGCAAGACTCGACCAGTTGATCAAGTACCAACAGGACGGCAACACACACCCACCACAGCCACCGCCAGTGAGCCAGCAGCCTCGCTTGCCACAGGGTATGGTGTTGGAGTCGACACAGGGACAAGGTGCGCCTACTCCAGGTGGGGCAGCACCTCCAGGAGGACCACAGCTTACCCTGGGGCAGTTGCCTCCTCCTCCTGTAGGCCAATTACAGTTACTGCAGCAGCAGCAGCAACAACCAGTGGCAGCCCAAGTCACCCTCCCACCACAAGTACAGCAACCGCCACAGCAACAGCAATCTCCTCCGAGTCTGAATCCATATAACCAAGCTCCTCCTCAAGCGGTGCAACAGGTGCAAGAACCAACACTCAAGAGAGAGCTCGAGGATAAAAATGACAGCAAGGTGACGAAGAAGCCGGCGAAGGAGTCGCCGCGAATGAGTTCTTTGAGCTCTTTGATGAATGCTGCAAACGCAGCCGCAGAGGGAGCTGCTGCGGAAGAGGAGTTGAAGAAGGAGAAGGTAGAGCTGGCAGCAACCCCAGTGGCTGCGCCTGTTGCACCAGTAGTAGCAGCTCAACCGGTAGCAGCCCAACCAGTAGCAGCTCAACCAGTAGTAGCTCAACCTGCTGTAACAGTACAACCTGCTGCACCAACACCCCCACAACCAACTGCACAACTAGCTGCTGCACCAACTGCTACGCCAACTGCTACGCCAACTGCTGCGCCAACTGCTGCCGTTGCAGCAGCTCCAACAGCTACACCACAACCAACAACTGCAGTGGCAGCTGCTGCACCCAAAAAACCAGTGGACGCCCCTGTCAACGACGACGACGACGACGACGAAGAAGAAGAAAAAAACGAGTCGGTCGAACCTCCCTTGCGAAAGGTGGACGAAGACGAGAACTATGATGATGATTAATCACCGAGACCTTTCGTTTATTTACTGTTTTATTTTCTCTTGTACTATCTGTTATAATTAAGTTATAAATTATTGTGTTTGAGGGTGTAGGTACGACGTCAATGCACGAGCGAAGCGAGTAGACGGCACTCATACTGTCACTTGTGAAAGATTAGTGCAATTCACAACGGAAGAAGTATAGAGAACGCTGCTTAAGAAAAGTAAGAAGCTCAGAATGGAGAGAAGACAGATGAAGAAGAGTTATCATGAAATGCGCATCTTTTAATCTATACGTACCAAACCACTTGAAGTTTCTCGTGGTTATTCAACATATGTTCCCGGGATCCCACTAGACCACTCACTACGCTCGGGGCCTTCGCTAGCTGGAGCAATCTTGGTAAGTATAATCTGCAAGTCCGCACGCTGTTGCGCCTTCTTCTTCGCAATGTACAATTCTGCGAAATCCTTCACCACCGCGACAGCCACCAAGCCTATGAAGTTGCTGAGCAACATGATCTTTTCCGGGGCCACGTACTCACCCTTCAGGAGCACCTGGCTCAACACATGGTACACCACTTTTCCCACCTCCGAGCCCACCATTGGCCAGATAAGCGCAAGGAATGCACGGAGGGTCATCGAGTCGCCAATGAACGAAGACGTGAAGTCGTGCGCCAAGCACGCCTTCAACTTGTAGTACCAGAACTTCATCTTTGTCTTGAACAAGAGCACAGGGAGCTTCGACTTGAGATAGTAGCTCAAGTACCGGGATCTGCTCCTCCCGTAGCGGTACATCTGCCTGAAGAATGGGATGTGCAAAAGGAACTTGGGGAGCTGATTCAGCTGGAGGTCAGCCTCCTGGGCAGTGACTCTTGCTGTTGTTGAGAGCAACCCCTCTATGGTTGCTTCTGTTTGGTTTAATTCCTCCAACCTCTCAGCGTACTTGGGCAGCAAGTGGTTGGTAATGTCGCGAGGCTTGGTAGCCTTGACGATGTTGAGGTGTGCCCAGTTGAAAGTGAGTCGGTACACCAAGTCGTACGCCCAGCGTGTTGGCACCAACATGGAGATCATGACGAACGGGTTCCACCAGTCGAGTCCGTGCAATAAGCCTACTCGTTTGCCTGACCATCTGCGGCCCAAGTTGCGCACGAGCGTGCGCAAAAGGGCGTGGTCGCCCAACGACGAGAGGTACGCCAGGATCGCCAACTCGCCGGCGATTTCGTGGGCCCGTCTGCGCGAGCTCGTGTTCTCAAACAAGCACGATACTATGGACGAGCGTCCCATGCGGAACATCATGATGGGCAAGAACGGAATGAACGAGATGCGCAGAGGGTCGACTATTCCACGCTCGAACGCCTTGTCGAGCGAGATGGTGCGTGTGAAGAGTGCGTATGCGCTGGCCGAGTTGAAGCCGGCGATTTGTGGCGAATATCTCTTGGAAAGGATCGGGACTTGTAGTTGTCCAGGAATGATGTAGTTCATCATTGTCGTTCCACAGGAAGTGAGTCCCACGAGCGCAGCCAGGAGCGCACCGACGGCAATTGCGCTGACCCCGGTCATCAAAGCTCCGTTTTCCAACGCTGTGCTGATCGACTGTTTCCCCTCGGTCAAGGTGTCTAGCAATGCAGACCGCTTGGACGAAAACACAAGCGGCCGCTTACACTGTGGACAATGTAGCATCACGAAATCCGTCGAGCTGAACTCGGACATCAGCATCTGGCCATTTCTACTGAATATCGACGAGATCCAGTCGCTGAAGTTGGGGAGTTCCAACTGGATCGAGATGTTGGTTTCGCCATTGCGTACATTGATATTGTTTGGATTGTTCTCAACAGCAGCATTCAAATCGTTGGTATCATCCAACGGACTAGGCTCGCCTCGGGCAAGAGCATCGACAATCTCAACAGCGTCCCCATACCGCACTTTAACCGTCCGGCTCGAATTGTACCACTCCAATAAACACTTCTTGTGCGCCGTTATCAGACAAGTCCCGCAGGGACTAACAAAGTCCTGAGCATCAAACAAATCGCCAAAGGGAGGGACTTCCGTGTCGTCTCCTAGACAGAAGCAGCACACTTTACCTTCCTCACTCATGACGTGCTTATTCTTCCCCGGAATTTTTGGATTTTTGTAGGTATGACTGCGACATTGCGGCGACATAGGTGCGACATGGTTGTGATTTTGCAGCCGGTTCCCCACTTAAGGGTGGGTACGGGTATGAGTGGTGCATTGATGTGAGGGTGGTGAAAAGAGGTGAAGATGGTGTTGGGGATGGTGTTAGTGTGGTGTGGAAATTTGAGTTGAATTGCAAGGAAAATGAATGAGTTACTTCGGTATTTTCTATTTCATAGACTCAGTCTCAGTGAAACCGAGACTGACTACTGTGGGAGCTGAGTGTGAAGAGATTGACTATGTGTTAGTCATTTACGTATGTAGTTATGGTAGTTGACAAAACATTAGTTCTTGCAATATTTCGTTCAGATCTAGCTGATACTGCTAGTAAAACTTATACCCAAGTTCCACCCTATTGTACCATTAACATTTACTTACGCTTTTGACTCATGATACAGTTATAATATTCATCATTCAGTTCTTCTAAACCTTGCATTTCTAAACGTTTCACATCAATTCTTTAGTAATTCCACTACCTGTAGCTCTCAATTCCCATTTCTTAAATTTGACGGGCCAATTGCAACCCAACAGCCAAGTGGTACAACCTAGCATCTATCGTACATCCCTCATCTTCCACTAACTTCTCCAAATCTTCTAACAACGTTTCCAAAGGCAAGGTAAAAGTATCAATGAATTCGCCATCCTCCAACTGGGGCACAGGATTCGCATTCCTCTCTTCAGAAAGATCAACATCTACGTACGCAAGTACCATACTTGCGTTCGTCAAGCCCGGGTCACTTGGGACAACGATCGAGTGGCGGCGAAACGTGCCGTGGTAGCCTGTTTCCTCGATCAATTCTCTCACCGCAGTCGATTCAATAGTCTCGTTTGGGTCGATTAAACCCGCGGGTAATTCGAGAGTAACGCCCACGGGAGGTCTGAATTGCTTGACTAAAACAATAGAAGGTTTATGTTGCGTATCCTTCAAGTTCTTCAAGATCGTGACTATGCACACAGCATCAACATTGGTTGTTTCGGATCTTGTAGTTCTCACAGCCATTTCCCAAACACGAGCCTTGCCTGCTGGGTCTCTGTAGTTGATCTTGCGAGTCTGGATCCAATTTCCTTTGTCGAGTTCCTCAACAGACTCGATCTTAGCATCATAAGGTGACCCTTTTGCATTCGTTGAAATCGGCTTGGATGTGACCTTTTCGGTAGCAGCCACATCATTGGGCGAACCCTTACCAGTAGACGTAGTGGACATTGCTTTCCAGACCTGAGAAACCGTGCGATTGAAAGTAGTAAAGTACGTCTGGTTCCGACCGACTCTCTTAAACATTTGAATTTCAAAAAAATTAAAAATTAACCCAGACACAATAAGGTTTGGTGGAACCAATTGGATCATTGACGATGGCAGAGGAACTTGATCAGATCAAAGCACAGATCCAGCAACATCTTGTTTCGTCGGGCAACTACGATATAATAAATAAGCAACTCAAGCTCCAGCTTTATGAGTCTGGATGGTTTGACAAAGTGAGCCAGATTGCAAACAGAGAATTGCAAGCGTCGAGCCCAAAGCAACCTCAGCAGCAGAACTTCGACCAGCTTTATTCGTTTTTGAAGCCGAAGGCGGAGGAGTTGGTACCATCGAAGGTGAAGCAGGATATTTTGGAGAAGATAAAGGATTATTTGGATGATGTGATTCAGTAGAGTCAGAGACTGAAAGATGAGGGTTTCAATGATAGAAAATGGGAAGAAGGAAAAGAAAGAAGTGAGAAAGAGGTGAGAATGGAGAGATGATAATATGTGAGTGGTTTAGTGAATAAGGTCTTAGATGATGCTAACGAACTATGGATAAAAGTGTTTGGTAAGTTATATTGTAACTACGATGAATATACAGATTGAGTATACAGATAGGGTCTTGTAGAAAAAGGGGAATAGTAGTCTATGAGGTTGAGGTATGAGGTGGGGTATGAGGTGAGGTGTTAGGTGGGGTATGATGTTAAGGATGATGTTAAGGATAATGTGTATACGGTTGCAATACTTTTAAATCCACAGTACAAGAGATGAGGGTATGAGAGTCTAGACTGGAGTATGGTATGTCCCTTTTATGTCGCATTTTGCACAAAATTCGACCTAAAGCGCGACAAACCCACAGCCAATCAACGCTCTGAAATTTTTGCTGATTTAAAATAAAATGTTCAGTGAAAAAAACAGAAGAGACAAGCAACATGTACTCTTTAGCCAGAAGAACCGCGTTGACGAAGGCTGCGGCTGGTGTGCCAGCGACCAGGATGATGGTTCCTTTGAGCAGCCAATTTGCTCGTTCTATCACCACCAAGGACTTGACTCCAAAGCAGTTGCCCACTGACTTGCCATTGATTTCAGAGAAGACAGCCTCCAGTCCGATTGACTACGCATTGACGTCGTTGGACACAATTGCCAACTGGGCGAGAAAGTCTTCTTTCTGGCCTGTGACGTTTGGGTTGGCATGCTGTGCCGTCGAGATGATGCACGTCTCCACTCCCAGATACGATCAAGATAGATTGGGTATCATTTTCAGAGCGTCCCCACGTCAGTCGGATATCATGATTGTTGCGGGTACAGTGACCAACAAGATGGCACCAGCCTTGAGACAGGTGTACGATCAAATGCCGGAACCCAGATGGGTTATTTCCATGGGTTCGTGTGCCAACGGTGGAGGATACTACCACTACTCATACTCGGTGGTGAGAGGATGTGACAGAATCGTGCCTGTTGACGTGTACGTGCCAGGATGCCCACCAACTGCGGAAGCATTGATGTACGGTGTTTTCCAATTGCAGAAGAAGATGATGAAGACTAGAATTACCAGATTGTGGTACAGAAACTAGTGAGGACTGGGGATTAGAGTCCTGGTTCTTAATTACAAAGGTGACTTTGTATTGCATTGTATTTTACGACTTGTCGATTAGTTATTACATACAGATAATATGGGAGTGTAGACGCTACGACGAGCAACGAGCGAGCCACGAACGAGCTACGAACGAGCTACGAACGAGCCACGAACGAGCTACGAACGAGCGAAGCGAGTGAGAGGTGAGTGAGTGGTGAGTGAGTGGTGAGTGAGGTGAGTGAGGTGAGTGAGGTGAGTGAGGTGAGTAACTACGTGACCAAAACGAAGAGCAAGTAATGTACGACAACTACTCCAGAATACATACACTCTAAGTTTAGATAATAAAGTATGCCACAACTAAAACATACTATACATATTCTTTTGATACTATATGCCCAGTAATATAAACTACCATACACAATTGTATAAGTTACCGTCTGCTTCAAGTGTTTTATACTGTAGGTGCTCGATGGATATATAATAGTCTGCTGATTAGTAGTATCAATAGTAGAATATAGGTGAATATTAACAATACTATACGTAGATACAATACCTGTATGCCCACAGTACTCAAATATGTACTATATTGTACAAATATACCTCTCTTTTGTTATTCATAATCATCTACAGATTTAAGTATGTAGATCATCTCTGAATGTATGCACTCTATGAAGTCCACTGGATAAATAAAATAGCATTACAGATACACACTACTCTATAGAAATTTTATTCCCGCAGACGTAGAACATCAATAGCTTGGTGCTTGTGCCCATTGAAATTCACATGTCCATTTACTTAGCAGGCACTCAATACACTGGACTCTACGCCAAAGTACTCCAGAAATTAGATTAACATATTAAAGAAAATTCCCTTCAAACAAGTGCTCGCTTTAGATACATAACGGCAACGAATACACAAGTAAGAATTTATAACAGAAGAGAATAGAAGAGAATGGAAGAGAACAGTGGGTACAGCTCTTGCTAATTCTCCACACTATCACTCTGAAATTATTGTCCGAATACGGCAGTGCAACGGACAGAATCAGTGTAGAGGCTAATGCTCATAAAACACTTAGATTCATTGAGCACACTCACGTATACATCCTGTGTATGATGTATATATCATACATGTACTTCATATATAGATATATATACATCCTTCCCACTACAAATTGTAAACCTATCTCCTACTCCCTTCTCATTCTTTCCCTTCTATTCATTCCTTTCTTCATTCCTTTCTTCATCAATTAATCTATCACTGTCATACTAATCTAACATACCAATAACTTCTGAAAGAAACAAGCAACCAACCTCAAAAAACTCAAGAATCTATCTACACACCACATACTCCACTCACAAACCTCTACATCCACCATCCCTCTATCCAAACCCTCACATCTCTCTCCCTCTAACTCCTCTCCCTACCCTAACCCTCCGCTCCACAAACCCTGAGTCTTTTTTCTCACACGTGACCCCTCCCACTGAGCTCCCTAAATGCCAAAGAAACCACCATTTTTTTTCTGCCCCAGAACTCGCACCACCTTGGAGCCAAAATCGCCAGGCCCCTAAATGTATGGAGGTTTAACGAAAAAAAAAAGCATGATTGACGGCGACCTGCATGCAAACCGGCCCCTCCACAACACAGGGGCGTGGCGGCGATCCGAGTATTTAAAACCCAAGGGATTCGCACACATTTTTTTTGGACTTCTTCTTCTCTTTTCCCTACAGTTGAAATGGCTAGAACCAAGCAAACCGCAAGAAAGTCCACTGGTGGTAAGGCACCAAGAAAGCAGTTGGCCTCCAAGGCTGCGCGTAAGTCTGCGCCAGTCTCGGGAGGTGTCAAGAAGCCTCACAGATATAAGCCAGGTACCGTTGCTTTGAGAGAAATCAGAAGATTCCAGAAATCGACCGAACTCTTGATTAGAAAGTTGCCATTCCAGAGATTGGTTAGAGAAATCGCCCAAGACTTCAAGTCCGACTTGAGATTCCAGTCCTCTGCCATCGGTGCCTTGCAGGAAGCCGTCGAGGCATACTTGGTGTCCTTGTTTGAAGACACCAACTTGTGTGCTATTCACGCCAAGAGAGTCACCATCCAGAAGAAGGATATCCAATTGGCAAGAAGATTGAGAGGTGAGAGATCTTAGGTTTATTTCGTTTATGTTTTGGTTTAATATATTGTGATTATTTGAATTTTGTAGACGTAGGACAGACGTAGGACAGACGTAGGACCGAAGGTCCAAGTGCTGGCCATGGCTACACTGGTTTAGTTGGAAGTAAGAAACAAGTCTAAATATGATACACAGTACATGGACCTTCGGTCCATGTGCTTGCCATGGCTATTTCAGTTTAAAGAATGAATCATGACATATATCCTGATAATGTATATTGCTCTCAGAACTTTGCGTAGAAAAATACACACCTAACCATTCTAAAAGCAAGTAAAGAATATCTCTAGAGAACGCTCACATCATTCTCAAGCATCCTTTCATCCTCCTTGTCTCCCTACATCTCTCCTCCCAACCTAAAGACTATTAGCCTTCTTATCAGGCTGGCAAGTACAGATTGCACCTGCCACAAATAAACTTTGTGGAAAAAATTTCACCAGTTCCGTTGGGTGCAAATTATCGCCAACTTCTACGAATCCTCATCACTTATCATAAATAATGTATTGTTATTCTCTTGTGTGGAAAGATTTCTTTGCATCTTTCCATCTGTGAACTCCACTTGTTCTCACCTTTCCTTCTCATCAATCTAGCTCAACTAACCTTCATCAACATTTCTTCACAGTTCTCAATCTCATCTCCTTTTCTCTCACCTGAATCTCTCACCTGCCTCTCACTCCCCATCTCACCCCCATCACATCTCCCACCCTAACAAATCAATACTTTTAATACTATATAATCCAAACGTCAAAACATAAACATAAGAAATGAATCTCCAATTTATAGTTAAATCAATACCCCTATCCCTCGTTTGTATCGCTCTTTCTTTGGTTCTCGCCAACACTCAATCTTCTCATGGCATTCGTGAGCTCGTCTGTGGGTGGTAACCCAAATTTGGCATATCCTTGTGCGTAGTGCGGGTTTTCCTCGCTGTGTGGGTTCGATAGGTTACTATCGAGTGAAACTCTATCGTTCTCAGGGTTGAAATCGTAGCTGTGGAATGCTTTATTCGTGTTACTGTACCCATTGGCCGCCTCCATTCTTTGGAACCCAAGTGGTGAGTATCCGATTGCGTCCATCTGATATGGCGCAAGGTCCATGTTCATCCGCATTGCCGCTTGCATTTGAGCTTGCTGGTTGTGCAACGGATGATAGTGCTGGTTCTGTTGATACTGGGGAGGCTGAAATCGTCTATAGTTCAGTGATGGCCTGCCCCAGCTCAACCGTGCTCTGCTTCCGCCGATGATGAATCCCTGCATCGTCAAGATCGCCTTTTCTGCTTCCTCTCTATTTGAGTACTTTACAAACCCACAGTTCTTGCCCGGAGGAATCTTCACCTGTTGAATGTTGCCAAAGGTTTCAAATAGCGTGAATAGGGTTGCTTCCGTGACTTCGGCAGATAACCCACCCACGAAGACCGTGGTGTTGTTGGGATCTTGGAACGGAAACGGCTGTGGAGGTGGTGACTCTGCTGTGTATCCTTGGTAGGCTCCTTGTGGATAGTCGTTTTCTTCGTAGGACCGGGTTGCAGGCAGGTTGTACGAGGCTTGGAACGGTTCATGATTGAGAGACCCGCTCTGGTTTACATGATACTGTTGGGGAGGTGCAAACTGGTTGTCATCCAACGTGGGAGTGACGTGGACGCTATCGAGCCCAAGACCACTGACATCATTAAGATTGATGACATCCGACTGAGGCGACGATATCGTGCTAAGGTTGTACTTCGTTTTGGGATTGACTCTCGGGGTTGCCAAAGCGACCCTCAAAGGTCTTCCTCCTAGCCAAACTCCGTTCATTTCTACGAGTGCTCGTTGTCTTTCCAGCTCATCGGTGAACCGAACAAACCCAAAGCACCGTGATTTGCCGGAAACTGGGTCCGTCATCACGCGAACCGTCTTGATGGAGCTGGGGAACTTGCTCTGGAAGAAGGATAGCAAGTGGGCCTCTGTTGTGGAAGCCGAAAGGTCGCCAACAAAGAGTGAGTACTCTGGTGATTGGACTATCGGCGCAGACAAGGTGGCGCCGCTGGCCCAGTTGAGCCGGAAGTACTTCTTTTGGTTATTGGGGTTGTTGGGGAACTGTTGCTGGGACGGCATGGCGACGTCTGGAAGCAACTGACCATTGAGACTGAGAGCCTGCTGCGCATCTTCAAAAGACTCGAACTCTATAAAGCAGTAGCCTGAGTGCGATAGACCCTGGTAGTTGGACGTGTCTGGACGTCTTGATTTCGGTTTGATGATCTTAACTGTCACACGTTTTTGCAGAATGTTCCACCACAAGTCCTGGATCGCGTATTCGTCTAGCCATGGGTCCAAGTCGCCCATCCATAATGTTCTAGGTGGGTCTGCATGGCCTGTTGCAATTCCCCCGTACTGTTCCTTTTCGGCAGCTTCGCTCGACTGCTGGGTTGAGACTGGGGGCTGCGGAATAGCAAAGCTCGAGAGCAATTCTTGTTCTTGTTGGTGTTGGTGGCTTGCAACACTGGATGTGGTTGTATGAGGGTTGATTGCACCCTTTGAAAAGTTCCTTTGAGCTGCCGAGAAAGACCCAGCACCACGGGCTGGGTCTTGCTGTTGCTGCTGGATCTGTGCATAGTGGGGTTGATGAAGATCACTATGAGTAGGATCATTTTTCCGGATCTCATCATCACGGCCCACGCCATTGAGGCCAATGGTCACCCCAACAACGGCCGCATCACCCAACACTCCTGCACTGGAAGGTGAGCTCCCTCTGGAACTACTTACAAACGACATGATGATTCACCAAATGGAAAAAAAAAAAACTGAAGCAGCCGTAAGTACCTGGCTGGGGAGGGGAGGAAGACAATTTTTCAATCCGATAACCGATCTCTTGATTGGAGTAGCCCCGTATCCGTTTTGAAGTTGAAGAAAAGGAGGGTATGGTTTGGTAAAAAAAGAAAGACAAATTATAAATTGAGGGTTGGTTATGGGAGTCTACGGAAAATGGTGAAGGACGGGGATATTGGGAGGGTAAGGTTACGGAGAGGAGGGTAGTAGTAGTTAGGGATGGGTGCGCATTGGGGATCATTCCATTGGATATTGATATATGGAGAAGTGGGAGGATAGGTGTGGAGCACACTTTTACTAGGGGATCAAAAGAAGGTATTGAAATTAGTTAGATTCAAAAAGGAAGTAGAAAGAGAGAGGTAGACTTGAAGTAGTGAGAGAGTGTCCACATAATCGAGAGAGTAAATATAAGCGAGAACAGTTAATAGAAGCCTATAAGACAAGCAGAGTGAATACTAATGCCTTCAAGGCATCTCCTCTCACATGTTAATTTAAAAACGGTAACCAAGACAAAGAATTAACGAAGAAAGACCAATGCAACTGGCGGAATGTGGATAGAGGACAAGTGAGATTAGCCACATCGATCAGTCACGCAACACGAACGGTGGGGGTGATTGATACAGACTGTTACTGCTGTCAACTGAATTTGCAGCTTGTGTCAGGGATGAGCTGGAAAATTAGTGCGACACAAAAGGTTGTTTGTTTGCAGCCAAAGATAAGTTTTGGTGATGGAGGTGAAGAGGTGGGTGTGAGAGAGGGTGAGGGTGGAGAGTTGGTGGTGTGTGATTGGTGGTGATGGGACTGGAGGTTTGTGTTTGGATGGTTTATGATTGGGCGTTTTAAAGTTGAGTTGATGGAAGCTGTGGTTATCTGGTCTGTCTGATTGACGTTTTTCACTAAAAGATAAGGAGTTTAAAGGGGAATAGTGTCTGTTATTACTATACCGAGTACCTAATGATGATATCTAAAGAACCGAAACAGAAATGGATGTATAAATCAAAGTATATATCATACTAAACTACTTCAAGAACACCACCAGTAATGACATCATTGGCTGATCTCCTATTACTTATTGTGCTCTTTAATGCTGTCACTATAAACTAATATGCACACAATTCCACCACCTTTCATCGTCAACATTTAAACTATATTCTTAGTATTCACAAACACCATCTCATTCTTCACTTCTTCCCCATCTACCTCTTCACTACTCTCCATCTCTATCTCCATCTCTCGTTGCTCATCCCCTCCTTCCTATTATGGCCTTTTGCAGTTTGCACCGATTTTACAGGTTATTTTTGCGATACCAAAACACCAAAACAAAAGATATAAACAAAAAATTTGGTGCATTCCAACTACATACTCCAGGACGTGCAGACATACACAGCTCCCAGTGTAGAGCCAGTCCGTACCTTCAATCGATCCACTCCACCGTGTTCTTGTCTTGAAAGCTGAAAAGTCAGAGACAAACAGCCCCGAAGCGCGTTCAGTAGTATAAATAAACACGCCCAAAGAGCGCTCAAACATTGTGAATTTTCATCTGGTGACACGCAATGTCTGGACCTGAGGGAGGTTTCCGGTTGCCGCTGGACTCTTCTTCGAGCACGTCCAACATCAAGAAGATAAGTCTGAATGAACGTGAGAACCATGATGACTCCCGAAGCACGTCTACCGCGCAGACATCAAACCATGAGCACGAAAAGCTGTACGACCACAACTTCCTGGAACTGCTTGAAAATGCAACAGAGACAAGAGAGACTGAACTGGCTGACCCCATGCGCGACGACTCCGAAGAACACTCGATCTTGGCGAAGGGATCTCCACGCAAAATCATCAAGGAAAAGAGCTATCAAAACAAATTGAAGTACATGGCCAACAATGAGTTCCAGGGCGACAAAAGCTCGTTTTACCTGAACATATCTCAGTCGAACTTGGGCTCGCCACTGCAGTCGATCCCTAACACGTTCAAGTACAAGTCACACCCCAACGCCAAAACAAAGCCGATAGGGAAACCCAAGAAGAGCGATACATTGGAGCCCAATTTTGTAGCAGTGCCGGAAGAACAACGTCCAGAGTTCGAGGATGAAGAAGACGAAGACGAAGACGAAGAAGAAGAAGAAGAAGCACCACAACCACCGCCGAGACATACCAAGAAGAACTCACTCACACCTCCAATAAAAACATCGACCATGAAAGCACCGGACGTGGATTTCAACACTACACCCGACTGGATGCCATCTGAATTGGGCGAAAAATGGGTGGACAACAGCATCTTGCCAAAGACAAAGGCACCACTGCCGAACAATAGACCCACACAAGACGAATTGGAATCCATGGACATGAACTCCTCTGTTAGAATAACTAGAAGAGCTAAAAACGAAAGCAAAGAAGCACTCGACGACTTGAACTTGATCCTTGACGTTGGCGCAAACACGATGATACACAACAGCATGGCCGAGCAGAATGCAACCCCCATGTGGAAGAAAGCAAGAAAGGAGTATGAGGTGCAAAAGAAGTCACAGCCCAACTTGCAGAACATATTCATGTCACTCGACTCGTCAATGCAGAAGGAAGGAAAGAACACGTCTGGCATCAACAACCACTCCATTTCCTCCACTTTATCGACTCCCATGGCAACCATGAACAACCCTGCTGCGCACAACTTGAGCAAAGAACAGATTCACGAACTTGAAGAAATCATCGAAGAACAAACTAGAAAGACCTATCGGTTCCCCAAAAACCCCGACTCTCCTCTCAAATTGTTTGGCGACAACTACAACACATACACCAAAGAAAAGTTGAACGGCCTCTTGCTCAAGCTCAATAACAAGTCCAACTTGCAAACACCGGTGCAAGAAGACAATGCGCTTTTGAACACTCAGCATAACTATACGAACTTGCTCGAGTCGTCGCTTCATCTGGATGAGGATGAGACTGAAACAGAGCAGCAAGATGACGTGCGGTCGCAGTTGAGCCAACCTCATTACCCAAAAATGAGAATAAAGAACTTCACCAGAACAGGTTCGTACACTGAGGAGCAGTTTCTTCAGAATGCCAACAATGTGTTCAAGAACCTTCAGAAGCGTGGGTTCAGAGGTAATGAGTCGAACATGACTCGTGCACAGAGGTCGATTTCGAATGCACATACAACAGCCACGCTGACACCCAAAAACTTTCGGGTGGTAAACCATAATGATCAAATGTTAGACCAAGACGACGAGTACTCATCGTTTTCGTCTGACTTTGAAAACACTTCCGAAAGCAACTTCCACTTGAATGGCGAGGAGGTAACCGTTCCAAAACTGGAGCCAGTTCAAGATGTAAATACTTTAACGCAATCCCAGGTTGCATCGTTACGAAAAACCACATACACGGATGACAACGACAGTTCATACACCTTTGACGAACTCTCCGACTTGGAGAAGACCGGACCTGTTGAGAAGTTTGATTCCATATCAACAAAGAACTCTCTTGAGCCCGTTGAGGAGTACGAATCTGACGGACCAAGTCAATATGACTCCGTCAAGCACTCTTATGTTCAAAAGGACGCAACAATAAACCACAAGCCATCGATATTGCAAAACTCCACTAATATTATGGAGAAGGAGGACGACGAGCGGTTCGTGATGAGTAACAGGATAACCGAATTGGAAAAACTCTTGAACCAATTGAATGCTGGGTCGATATTGAACGAAATGCAGAATCTCGCACACGAGAACCTTCGCCTCAGAGACGAGCTTGATGTTAAAATGAGGAACAAGGAAGTGAGCGAGATTTCCATAGATCAGGCTGACTTCACTGAGGAGGACTACCACAGAATGCAGAACTTTATCAAGTGGAAGAGAGCGTCTCAGTTGAAGTTGCTGCAGTCACCTCGGCCGCCTATCAGCATCTTGAAGGAACGCAATATGAACGACCAATCGATAGTCAAAGGGCGCGTGAAGCCTGACATTGACTTACCAGTTGCCTATGACAACATGGTGTTGGACGTGAAGAATCAAAAGTGGATTACAAGTGACGACAAGGAGAATTATGGGGGAAGCTTAGACCTGATTGAGGACTTGGTTTCACGATCTGAAGACCAAGACTTGAATGACTTGGACAACACCAACACATTACGACTCAACTCGAAGCGTGGGAACAGCAAGTTGGAGGTGTCCTTTCACTTACCACACTTGGAAGCGACCCATCCTAGGAAGGATAATAGCGTTGTAGACGGCAGTTTCACCGAAGGCACGTACAACCCATCCAATCCCTTGAACGACGACAAATTAAAAGATAGAAGTCCATTGAGTGATGATGTCACTCAGATTTCACAGTTGGACGATATTACGTTTTCGCTCACGCAAAAGAAGTTGGTATCTGTGATCACAGAGACGTTGGCGATAGGTGCCAACTTTGAGGATGTTTCTTGGAACGAGGTTAACGAGATCAACTTGTCAAACCGCCAATTAGACAGCATTAAGGACCTCAAGCAGTTTTTGCCAGCCTTAAGTAACGTGAATTTGTCGGGTAATGAAATCAAGTTTTTGGACGGGCTTCCACGCCTGGTATTGAACTTGGATGTCAGTGAAAACAATATCGAGAGCATCACTTCCTTCTACCACTACCGTGATCTCCAGTACTTGAATGTGGCGCACAACAGGTTGGTGAACTTGACCAATTTCAGCAAGAACATACACCTCACGTCATTGAACATTTCGTTCAACAAATTGACGAGTATCAATGGTGTGAGTCAAATGGTCAACTTGACCAAATTGAATGTATCGCAGAACATGATTCAAGGGGACATTTCGTTCCGCAATTGCGAGTTGTTGAACTTGCAAGAGATGAACATGTCGGAGAACAAGATCACCTCGATGGTAGGCTTGGAGAACTTGCCGAACTTGAGGATCTTGAATCTCAACGAGAACCTGATGTACCAGCTCCAGTGCTCGGGCAAGCACACGAAGTTGAAAAAGTTGTTGATCAAGTTCAACACGTTCCAGACTTTGAATGTCGACTGCTTCCCCTTTTTGAGGGTGTTGAGAATGGACGGTAATTGTTTGAGCGATGTCGTTGACTTGAGGCGCCTCAAGTACTTGGAGGAAGTGCTGTGCAAGTCGCAGCATGAGATCAAGGTACTCCACAAGATAATCGAGCTGCTGTCGGACGTGCAGAAGTTGGATTTGTCTGGTAATTCGAGCTTGAAGTTCAATGATTACACGATGGAGAAGCGGATACGGCAGAATCCATTTTTGAACATCAACGTGTTGGTGTTGAGTGCTATGAACTTGAGTTTTATTCCTAGTCATTTTGCCAAGGTGTTTCCGAATGTGCGTGAGTTGAACTTGAATTTCAACAAGTTGACAAGTATACAAGGGTTGTCCAAGTTGAAGAATATTCGGAAATTGTATTTGGTGAGTAACAACATTAGTCGCACAGAGGGGATTATCAGCGGGTTAGTTGGAGGTCGATCGACCTTGAAGGAGTTGGATCTTCGTTTGAACACATGCAATATCGAATTGTATCCGTATGTGTTCAATCCACAGGAGCTCGAGTACGGGATCAAGGATCAACAGATGCAGCAGCAAGAAGACAACTACATCAGTCCGATTCAGCTAGAGACGTTGGACGATATTGAGAGCTTTGCGATCCACTATGAATCGTTGATCCGGTCCGTAGAAGACTGGAGGGAGAGAGACACCAAGTTTATTAGCAAGTTGCTCAACGAACAGGGCAACTCCAAGGTGAAGCAAAGATTGAAGTACGAGACGTTATTGATCAACTTCTTCAAGAAGCTCAAGAGGTTAGATGGAGGAGACATCAATGACGAGAAACGGTTGATGTTCAGTAAGAAGTTGGAGGATGAGATGGTGTAAGTGATATAATAGACTAAAGTAAGATTAATGTAGATGAAGATAACTGAAAATGGTACAAGATTGGTTAATGTCAAAATGATAAAAAGATAAAAATTGAATACAGAAGTTAGAATGACATTATCCACAAGAGTTAGCATTCAATGGCCACCGGAATTGGCTAGCGAAGAGACGCATACGCTAGTAATGACGTCTCCGGGAGAACATTTTGTAGATGTACGCATTTACAAGAGCCAGTATCCCTATCCAAAAAGTGGAGACGAGTTCAACAAGGTGTTCCAGTGGTGCATTGCAGGGAAAGAAGAGCCTATAGAGGGAACGAGCAAGATCCGGTTTGTTCATGAGGTTGATTCTGCGGTTGTTATCGGAGGAAGTGAGCCTGGGGAAGCAGACGTTGGTGATTTCTTTGCAATTGAAGGTAGCGAAGACAGGAAAGAAACCGGGGAAATGGTGAATCCCAGCACCGGAAAGGTTCAGCCATACGTAGAAATATGGAGGTCACTTGATCCATTGAGAAGTACGCCTGAAGAAGAGACACGAGAGAATAAGAATGGAAACGAGAAGATTCCAGTCAAGGTATTCGTTACGGAATCAGACAAATTCAAAGGAAAGTACATTGAGTACGGAAAGTGGAGTCAAGGGGTATTGCATGAGATAAGCAATGTAACGAATGACAACAAGCTCCATATTGTCAGAGCATTCAAGAGGGACAAGGACTGGGATTGCTTGATTGAATATGGTAAAATCACAAGCTTCCCCACCAATCTTGATATTGAATTGAATCAAGTAAAGGATGTTCAAGGGGTGACTTGGAAATGTGTTGAATACACCATTTAATGCCATTCTTCTGCCGTTCCATAGAATTGTGTATCAATGACCGCTTATAACTGATCTCTTCCAGCACAAAATTATAGAAACCAGGAGACAGAGATCAATGATAATATCAGGCAATAACTTCTGAGAACAACAACTGACCGGTTCCAGTAATGACTCGCCTCCAGCGTCACCTCTATCTCCACTTCCAATACACCTCCTTCTGCGATACACTTCTTCCTTCTCACAACCGTATTGTTATCGTAGAGGCACAAAAAAATGTCGTCCATGGCTCGTTCGAGCCAAATTAGAAAAAAAAAACAGCATTGGAAGAAGCTAATACATCTATTTGATCTACTATGTCTGGGGAGAGTTTGTAAGTATCGGAGGAGTTTCACAGCCAGATCGGGTGCTGCGGTATCTCATGTGTTGACTCAGTGATAAAAATCGAGCAACTTTGCGATGGAATTTGCTGTTATCATTGCTTGAGTGATTCCTTAGTAAGGATGGCGACCTGACTTTTGCAGAATACTAACAATGTTTAGCTTGTTTATCTTCGCCGTTATTGCCAACGCCATCAACTTGTTCGGACAAGTGTTCATCACTATCTCATACTCCGACTTGGAATGCGACTACATGAACCCTATCGCATTATGTAAGACTTTGAATCCATGGATCATCCCAGAAGCCTCGTTGCAGGCGTTTCTTTCCTTGTTGTTCTTGATCAAGGGATTCTGGTTCCCATTCTTGTTGAACGCCCCATTGTTGGCCTACAACGTCAGAAAGTACTTGAACAAGAACCACTTGTTGGACGCCACAGAAATCTTCAGAACCTTGTCCAAGCACAAGAGAGAATCCTTCGTCAAGGTCGGTTTCCACCTCTTGATGTTCTTCTTCTACTTGTACAGAATGATCATGGCCTTGGTTTCCGACGAAGCCTAATTGTGATGCTACATTTCAACGTGCTATGTCCATATTGATGTTTTGTGATTATTGTGATCAATACGAAGCCGTTCGTTTGCTCCGCGTATCCTCTCGTCTTGTTGGCAGCTCGTATTCAATTCCACATTTTGTTCAATCTCTGTGGAAAGGTTGGGCAATAGATATGCTGAAGGGGTTTACATCGAGATATATATCATCTGTCTCGCTGTGTGATTGTCTTATAGTACCGTTAATTTATTTTCTATTCACAGCCATAATAATACATCGTTATTCGTTACTCTTTGCACTTAGTCTTTCATCTACCTTAGCCAATTTTTCGTTCACCATGAGAAGTTTTTGGAAAACTCCAGATCTTGGGTTCACGATCTTACTTAGGCGAGTCAAGTCGTTGGAGACTTTATTAGCGAGATTGGTCTTCCCAGTAGAACCTGTTTGTTTCAAATCCTTCAATTGGTCGTACACCGTGTTGAACTCTTGGTAACTATTCTTTTCTTTTCTATACTCCAGGCGTAACTTGTTCAACTCGTCTCCCACCTGTGTGTGTGCTTTCTTAGCTTCATAGATCTCACTTCGAAGCTCATTTTTCAACCTTTGCACTTGCGAGATGCGTTGCGAAAGATCATTGATGTTTGCATGTATATCCATCAAGTAGTCAAGGTGGTCGACCAAGTAGAGCTTGAAGTCTGAGTGCAAGCTCTTCTCGCGTTTCGAGCTCGTTTCCACCTCGAAGTCGTTCACCAACTGCTTTAGCACGTCTATTGTGTGGATCTTGGTTCGTTTGTCCTTGTTAGAATCATTCGTGAGTCTTTCGATGGCCACTGTGAGCGGTTTCTGTCTCTCTGAATTGCGAGTCTTGGATAGTGGAATCGGAGGACTAAGTGGAGTAGGGGGTCGCACGCTCTCTATATTGCGGACTCGCAAGTTCTGAAGTCGTCTGCTTGTGTCTTCTTTTCGTCTTTTTGAACTTGGAGTGGGTTCTGGGGTCTTGCGTTTGAGAAGCTTTCTCCTCTCATTCACCTGTTGTTTAATACGCCGAAGTTTGGTTCTTGGAGTTTCCACTTCACTCTCCAGTGATTCGTTGACGTAGGAAGCTGCCGAAATGTCTGACTCGTACTCTTCTGGAACGTCCTCGTCCATATCCTGGTCAGCTTCTGTTTCAATAAAGTGTTCTACTCTTGGTGTTTCCCTTTCAAAACGTCTAGTTAACTGCAGCCTGCCTATTCTCCTTCTCACCAAGGACTTAGTATACTCAATGCTGTCCATTTCAATGGAAGTCTCCAAGTCGTCGTCGCTTGGAATCTCCTTGATTTTGCTTGGTTTACTGGAGCGAGGAAGTGATTTCCTTCGTATTGTGTCTGGAGTTTCTTTAGAAGTAGACGAGACAGTGACTTTTGAAGCCACAGGTACCTGAGGAGTCTGTACTCGGGAAGTAGAAGCAGGACGGCCGCGTTTTCCAGTTGTGGGCTCTGTAGTTGGTTGCACCTTGGCAAGTTTCTTCTTCTGTTTGGGGGTTCCTCTTCTACTTGACCTATTGCTGACAGGTGCCTCAATTATTCTGCTATGCTCCGAGCTTATGGAACTGCTTCTCCTACTTCGAAGTCGCGGTAAATCTCTCTCATCATTGTTCAATGCTGATTGTAAGTTCCTTGGTATCTTGTCATTCCCCACAGTCCCAAGTACATCTGGAGTTCTGGTGACGATATTGAGCTCGTCCACTTGGACACTTCTCTTTCTGAACCTGTTAGTAAAGACTCCTTCATGCGTTAGTTAGAATTACATACCCTGAACCACGCACACGCGCCTCTTTACGTTGCCTTCGTTCCATACTGTTGTTATTGTTTTTAGCGGACTTAGATATTGGAGTTGCGCTACCAGTTTTACCTGATCTCTTGATGAGACGAGAAGAGGATACACTCTGAAGAGAGTATCTGAGACTACAATGAAGAGGTTGTCTGAGAGCATCTATTCAGAGTTTTACTACTGACACCGCCTCTAGTAAACTAATGCTCATGTACACTCACCACTACGACATATCTAACGGACAACCATCAATTCAATTATAAAACTAGGTTAAATAACTTACTGCTGGGAGAAGTGTTCCAACAAGATGTTTCTCTCGTCAGAGTCAGCACCCCAGTTCTTGACAACAACACAAGAAGCTCCAACGACCTTTCTTGGGTTACCTTCTTGGTCCAACTGGCAGAGACCAGCCCATTCACCCAACAACTTAGCGTCAGAGACCTTGATCAAAGGAATCTTGTTCTCTGGCTCGTTACACAAGGCCTCGACCAACTTAATGATGGACTCCTCGGTGACAGAGTCACACAAGACACACAATTGGGCCTCACCTCTGGACAAAGCCTTAGAGGCTTCTCTCAAACCTCTGGCCAAACCGTCGTGGACCAAAGCGGTTCTCAAGACGGCTCTCAAGGTGTCCTCAATAGACAACGATTGTTCTTCAACAACGGATTCGACAACTTGTTCTTGTTCAACGTCAGACATTATGGTTTATATTAAGACTTCTTCGCGTGAAAAATGCTCAGTGAAGAGAAAAGTTATAATTTGTCTGGTGCCAATTTTTTAAGCATCATCGAATGCTCCTGCAGGTAAATTTTTCGCCAAAGAGGGCACTAGCCCTCTGTGATAATTTCGCACGTGATACCCATGAAGTATTCTTATCACAAATACATCATCACTAACATAGCTTTCGGCTACTTCACCTTCACTAAGTTCTTACGGTCTTACATTATTGCAAGTTTACAGAGATCCTACTCTTTCTCTCTTGTCATATCTAATGAAACCCGCTTCTACTGACCTTCATCTTAGTATCACGTGTTCCTGTTGCTACAACTTCATTCGTACCTTCCTATGTCCATCCCCTTTTCTAACGCTTCATTCTTCTCACACTTCATTCTTCTCACACTTCATTCTCCTCTCCTACATCTCCATCTCCAACGTCCCCAACGTCGTTCCTTCCTCCTCTACTCTGAAACACTCTTTGTGTTCTTGCCTTGTCTTTGGCTGCAAATTCCATCCACAAGATCAATCAAAAATCATCACCAAAAGTCAAATTCGCATCCAGCCAGTCTACGTCAAATACAAATAGTCGTTAAATTAATAAAATAAATAGATATGAAATGAAAATTAGTTGGTTATTGAATCGGAAAAGCGTGTTTTTGAACCCAGCATGGACGGTGGTCCGTTGTGGTTTTTGGTTTTCTATTTTCTTTGATTGGTTTTGGTTCGTTTTTATACTTTTTTCACTCTGATGCTCACAACTCCATTTCGTTAGCTGCGAACGGCTGGTGTCCGTCGTCGTCACTGTCATCGTCTTCGATTGCGTTTTCATTATCCAGCGTCACCACCTGGATCGGCCGGCTGCTGCCGTTGCCTGTAGCGGTGTTGTCCCCCGAGGCATCTGCGCCCGCCGTGGCGCCTGCTCCGTAGTTGGTGTAGTTGGCGGCGCCCCTCGAGTACTCGTCGTCGTCGTCCTCAAAGTCGACGTCGAAGAAGTCCTCGTCCGAGCCCGTGATCTTCAGGTAGATGAGCTTGGCTTCGCTGATGATCCCGTCGTAGCTGATTTCCGACGAGGGCATGTTTCCAAACACGACGTCCGCTTGCTTGTGCTCCTTCAAGATGATGTTATCCGCATGCTCACCTTCCTTCTTGGGGTGGAAGATGTTGGACAAGTCGTGGTTGATGTACGTTTTCTGTACGTATCCTAACTTGCATACAATGTCCAACTTCTTCTTGGGCACAAAGTTCAGCAATGCATCGCCGAGTTTGAACGAGCTTGCTACCGGGGTCGTGGGTGCTGCACCGCCGTGGTTAATCATCAACTCCTGTGGGTTGCCTCCCAACACGTCGTTGTCAAAGTCCGAGTTGTTCGACGAGGACTCAGGCAGGGGCGACGCAGATTCTCTCAACAACGCAATTTCCATCTTGGCATACGCAGCCTCCAAGTCGGCCTTGGCCTTGTCCAAGTCTTGTTCTGTGGTGTGGCTGAACCAGATGGACTGTCCGACAGGGCAAACACCAGTCCCGCCATTCTGGATAACCACTTGCACGGAGTGTGTGTTGTCTGTGGGGAGCGAGTGTGGTGGGAACACCACAACGGCACTCGACTCCAAGTCGGACATCCACTCCTTGCAGTCTCGTCTCACAACGGTGATGAGACGAGTTGTGAAGAAGGGCTTCAAGTCCTTGGTGGCATCCTCGTATCCGTGCTGCAAGAACTTGGGCACTTGTGTTGGCGAGATGATGATCTTCTCGTTGATCTTGACGCTCGAGCCATCGTTGAACTTGGCAATCTTCAGCTTTGAGTCGTAGTCGGTCAAAGTGGTACCGAGCTTGTATGTGGTGCCTGCGACAGCAGCACTGCGGCAGAAGCCCTGCGAGATCTCGCCAGGTCCGCCGTATTTCGATACCAAAACAGGGAAGTTACCATAAACGTCGAACGAAACAAGGAAACGCTGGATCTTGGTGACTGCTTCTGGAGTCAAGGTAGTTTCTTTGGTGCTCAAGCCGATCGAGTACGTCAACTCGTTGACCTGGGGCAACTCCAAGTTGAACTGCTGGGCCAAAAATTCTGTGATTGGGGTCTTCAGGTACTGGACCAACAACTTCTTCTTGAGCGGGTCGTTATTGTCCTGCAAGATGAACTTGAGGAACTTCATCAAGTAGCGTTTTGTCATGAGGGAGAGCGACGCATCGGTGAAGATGTCCTGCTTCGTGGAGGAGTTTGTCATTCTCTTGTTGAAGTCGTCGTTCTCGAAGATGTGGAAGTTGCTCATGCTTTGGAACTCCATGTACTTGTATACGCGCGACTTGATGAGCAAGGCCAACAAGTCGGACTTGCAAAACATGATCTTTGGAGTGAGGTCGATGCCGTAGTCTCTGCTGTTGAACTTGTTTGTGGATTTGCCTCCTGGGATATATATCTGTGCATCCTGGAAGTGCTGGAC
Source organism: Kodamaea neixiangensis (assembly GCA_030565385.1). Classification (NCBI taxonomy): domain Eukaryota; kingdom Fungi; phylum Ascomycota; class Pichiomycetes; order Serinales; family Debaryomycetaceae; genus Kodamaea; species Kodamaea neixiangensis. The sequence continues at coordinate 16,782 of JAJMBT010000023.1, read as the reverse complement.
ACGGCCCAGGTTGACCTCCAGGACCCACTTTTTGAGCTGTTCCACGGTCAACGTGGACAGGGAGTCTCCGTAGTACGACTTGGAGTCCAAGTGCAAGACCTCGACACCCTGCCACGAGAGCGCGGCTGCCAAGATGCTCTCGACGAGGCCTGTGCCCATGATGAGCACGTCGCACAGCTCCAACTTGAGGTTGTTGTCCTGCGGTTTCTCCAACCCGGCAAGGTGGGGAATGACGGGCGGCGTGTACGACATGGACGGCCGTCTCTCTGCCATGGACGCGCGTCTCTCTGTTCTCTCTGTTCTGTGGGGGTAGGGCGGCATTCTCAAAGGTGTGGAGTTACTCTGGCCGCGAAATCAACAACAATATGTGCGCTCAATGAACTCGCTCTGGCTTCACGATGTCCAACCGGATAATGAAGTCCCTAATGAGATACTAGATACTCGAGCAAGTAAAAGCGAACAAACACAGGTGAATACAAGGTGGGTAGGTGTAGAATGACTGGTGGAATCGTTGAATCAATTTTTTTTTTTTTATTTGCCTCAATCTCTTGAGGAAGTCACAAATTTTCGGCTTGGGAGAGCGTGCACGGTGGTGCGGGTCTAAAAATTAGATGGAACGGGAGGATGGGGTGAGTGTAATTCGCCAGGGGATGGTGCTGGGATTGAAGTGCGATGGCTGTGTTGTTGAGAATTGTGGGTTTCTATAGAGAAGAGTATATGTTTTACAGGAATACCCCACGGTTGGGAAAGGCTGGTCTGGTTTCACGTTTTCGGAGAAAATTGCAAATTTTTCTTAATTACGCAATGATTTGAAGTCATTTAGGGTTTGAAAGGGTTCGATAGGGTTTTGGTTTTGGGTTGGTTGGTTGGTAGGTGTGATTGTTAGCAAGGATGGGAGAATGGCAAGCAAGTTGATTTGTAATTGGGTTGGGTTGGGTTGTAATAGAGTTCAGGTTGGTGCGAGAGGGAGTTGGATATTTGTAGGAGTGGTTGATTGTGATATTTGGAGTGAGACAAAAGTTCGGGAAAAGTTTGTATGGGAAAATTGTATGGGAAAATTGTATGGGAAAATTGTATGGGAAAATTGTATGGGAAAATTGTATGGGAAAATTGTATGGGAAAATTGTATGGGAAAATTGTATGGGAAAGTCGTTGTATGGGAAAATTGTATGGAGTATATGAGTATACGGGTAAAGTTGAATATGAAATTGTAGGATGAAAATTAGGGTGAATGTATAGTCACATGTGTTATTGTATGAATGTATTGCATCAACATATTGTGAACGAGATTGAACAAGATATTTGTGTTGTCAAGTCTGATATTGTAGACTGTGAGAAGAGTAAAACAAGATCGACTTCCGTGTATACTGTGGACAAAGAAACGTGAAGTGTACGACAATATTGCAAGTAACGAGCGTATATATAAGCGTGCATATATGTACATGCACATTGTGTGCTAGACTTGATCAATGTGATAGTAACCACATTGTATGCCTGCCAGTGCTTGTGCAAATATCGCAGCCAAAATTACATGCAGGATTTTTCAAATATCAAGTTAAGATTCGATACGTTAAGTTTAGCCAAGTTAATCACATTATGACGGAACTTGAACCAGTTGAAGAAGTCACCCAAGAGTTCACACGAACACTGATCAGCGGATCGTCTGGAGAGTACGGCAGCAAACCAGAGGGATCCTTGTTACTCGCATGGCAAGTCAAAGAAAAACACTGTTTGGTGATTGGAGGCGGGGACGTGGCTGTCAGCAGGATCAACCACTTGGTCAAAGCTAACGCTAGAATCACAGTGGTCACCGGAACAGCCAGAACTCACCCGGACATCAAGAAATTCTACCGTGAGGGAAATATCTACAGGTTGATTGAAAGAAACTACCGCCTGACAGACTTGACGCTTCACGAAAATATCGACAAGCTGATTATCGATATTGATCTTATTGACCCTTCCATCTACGGGCAGTTGGACCACCAGATCAAAAACGAAGTGTTTGCTATAGTGTGCTGCTGCATCGACGACTACGAGTTGTCCACAAAGATATACTACCAATGCAAGTACCTTCGCTTGCCGGTCAACATCGCAGATAAACCTCCGTTGTGTGACTTCTACTTTGGCTCCATGTTCAACCAAGACAACCTACAGATTATGGTCTCCACCAACGGCAAGTCGCCACGCTTGTCCAAGATGATCAAAGATAACATCGCCAAGGAGTTCAAAGATATCAATGTGAATAAGGCTGTTGAAAACTTGGGCTTGATAAGATCCCGTTTAAGAGAAACAATGGCTGCAGACCTGCTTGACGATAACGACTTGACCAACATCGACGCCAGAATGACCTGGATCAAGAACTTGACAGACTTCTTTTCCCTCAAGCAATGGAGTGAAATCAACTTGATTCCTTCCACTTCCAAACCTCCGCATGACAACAGAAACCAGTACATCGACAACATCATAAGGTATTTCCCAGACTACCCTCCTAGTGAGTACGCGGAATTCAAAAGGGTCGTCTGCTCAGATGCTCCCCATTCTGCGTGGAGAGATATAAAAAGTTGATAATGTTAATATGAAAATGTATACGTTAATCTAAATGTCCTCGTGCACAAAAACCTTGGAGCCTCCAGCTCCCACGTACTCGCTAGCAACATGGCCATCACCCTTCAACTGGTATTGGTAACTCATCAAACCCTCCAATCCAACAGGACCACGAGCATGGATCTTGTTGGTACTGATTCCAACCTCCGTTCCAAACCCATATCTGAACCCATCGGCAAATCTTGTAGAACAGTTCCAGTACACTCCGCTAGAGTCGATCGACTTGAGGAAGTTCTCGGCCTTTTCTTTGTTTTCGGTTATAATACAGTCGGTGTGCTTTGACGAGTGCTCGTTAATATGCGTAACAGCAGCCTGCAAATCGTCTACGTGCTTCACAGAGATGTCGAGCGACAAGTATTCCTTGTCAAACGAGTCGGCAACGGCATCTTGCACCTTTTCGTCTTCGCCAATGATTTCCACGATGCTTGGGGTGACGTGCAAGGTGATACCTGCAGCGATCAAGTGTTGCAACAAGGTTTTGACCTCGGATGTTGGGACATCTTTGTTGATCAACAATTGCTCCACTGCATTACATCCAGCAGGATAGTTAGTTTTAGCGTCAATAACCACCTTTGCTGCCTTGGCTGGGTCGTATTCAGAGTCCACGTACACCGAACAAATTCCGTCAGCATGGCCCAACACCGAAATCTTGGTGTTGTTCTTGATACTGCGCACCAACTCGTTGGATCCTCTTGGAATCACCAAGTCAATGTACTTGTCTTGAGACAACAAATCTCCAACTTCTTCTCTTGACTCAATCAACTGAATTGCGTTGCGTGGAACCACAGTCTCTTCTTCTAACGTCTTGTTCACCAAACTACTCAACACCTTGAACGTCTCCAAGGATTCCTTACCTCCCTTCAAAATCGCAGCATTTCCAGACTTAATAGCCAATGAGGTGATGTTGGCTATAACTTCAGGTCTCAGTTCGAAGATAATCAACAAAACTCCAATTGGAGATGTCACTCTGTACAAGTTCAAACCCTCGTCAAGCTTCTTGGCCAACGTGATCTTTCCAATAGGATCTTCTAACGCCGCTACATCCAAAATTCCCTGCAACATCGAATCAAACTTACCTCCCTTAGACAAATCCAATCTTTTCACCAACGAATCCAGTAAGTTGTGCTTAATCGCATTCTCAATGTCTACCTGGTTACTTTTCAAGATCTCCTCCTTGTGAGCCTTCAACGAGTCGTGAATCTTCTGTAATGCACCGGATCTCTCCTCATTGGTGAGCGTTTTCAATGTAGAGAACGCACTGTTGGCGTCCTTAGCTATCGTTTCTGCTGCCGACATTCTTACTGTTGGTATGAGTCAAGACTGCAAAAAAAAAAAAAAAGCATTTCAAATGTACAGCTTACAAATTGATGACGTAATCATATTCCACAAGGAAGCACATGAGGCAGAGCCAAAGGTACGAGATAAAGCAGGGGAAACAAGACCCAAGAAAGCCCTGCCTAATGCATGCCTGACACATCGTCAAGAATACAAACTCTTAGTGTATAAGCCCTCGCCACTCCTTACTTTATCAATGATCAAGCACAGCCATTTTTTGTTTATTTTCTAATACGTGTATGGTAAAAAATTGATTCAAACGACCCTAAATATAAATTGAGTACTCTGCCTCAGGACCTGAATCGAACGTATCTGTAGATTGGACAGTGGCAACAAAAGAGTATGTCGCGTTCCAACAATACCGGCAATCCGTTTAGTGATTCGGTTGATTTAATTGACTTGGATGCTGGGGCTGGTCTGTCTGCTGGAACTGGACTGCAGCAGAACCAGCAGCATCAGCAGTATCAGCAGCTGAACAATTTGAATGCTGGAAGACAGCATCAGAATCAGAGGCACGGCGACCAGCTTTCGGTCGACGAAACCGACAGTTTTATGGTGGACTCAAGTCCATACAACAACTTGACCAGTGGAGGTGGGTATTCGAACGGCATCCACAACAGCCGTAGCACGGAATACGATCCCTTTGATGACAACTTCATTCTTTCTGATGAGGAGCACGATTCGTCGTATCAGAACACAACACAGTCGACCAGACAGGTGCCGTTGCTCAGCACTGCAAACCCACCAAAAGCCAGTAAAGGGTTCTTCAAGAGTAACAACTCGGACTACACCAACATGGGCAGCGCCTCCAACGGAGCGGTATTTGACGACCCCAATGCAAAGGAGTCCGAGTTCGACATCCGCCAAATCTACGCCAAAATAAGACTGAAGTTGCCCGGGTACCACCCCAAATTGGGTGACAACAAAGTGAGCAAGGAACCAAGACAGATATACGTCATGGACCACGCAAAGAATGCAGCATTTGGTTTCTACGGAAACTACATCTCTACAACAAAGTATAACGTGGCCACTTTCCTCCCCAAGTTCTTGTTTGAACAGTTCAGCAAGTACGCTAACTTGTTCTTTTTGTTCACCTCCATCATCCAACAAGTGCCCCACGTTTCTCCCACCAATAGGTATACCACCATCGGTACTTTAACCGTCGTGCTTTTGGTGTCCGCAATAAAAGAGGTCCTGGAAGATTTCAAGAGAGCTAATGCTGATTCCGAGTTGAACAACACCAAAGTACAAGTGCTAGACCCCAAGACTGGTGAATTCCATTTGAGAAAATGGATCCAGGTCCAGGTCGGAGACATTGTCAAGGTGAACAACGAAGAACCATTCCCTGCCGATTTGTTACTTCTTTCGTCGTCAGAACCAGAAGGTTTGTGCTATATTGAAACTGCCAACTTGGATGGAGAAACAAACTTGAAAATCAAGCAATCGTTAACTGATACAACTTACTTGGTCAACCCAAGAGATATTGTGAATGATTTGTCACAGTCGGAAATCGTGTCTGAACCTCCAAACTCGTCTTTATACACCTATGAAGGTAACTTGAAAAACTTTGGTAGAAACCGTGGTGTGGATATTCCTTTGACCCCAGAACAATTGTTGTTAAGAGGTGCCACCTTAAGAAACACTCAATGGATCCATGGTGTGGTTGTCTTTACAGGACACGAAACAAAGTTGATGCGTAACGCCACGGCCACCCCGATCAAAAGAACTGATGTCGAGAGAATTATTAACTTGCAGATTATCGCTTTGTTTTCCGTCTTGATAACCTTGTCGCTCGTTTCTTCCGTTGGTAACGTCATCAAAATTAAAGTAGACATTAAAAACTTGTCATACTTGTACTTGGACGGTACAAGTTTGGTCAAGTTATTCTTCCAGGATATTTTGACGTACTGGATTTTGTTTTCCAACTTGGTCCCAATTTCCTTGTTCGTGACTGTTGAGCTTATCAAGTACTATCAGGCTTACATGATTGGTAGTGACTTGGACATGTACTACGAAGAAACTGACACACCTTGCGGAGTTAGAACTTCCTCGTTGGTGGAAGAGTTGGGTCAGATTGACTATATTTTCAGTGATAAAACTGGAACATTGACGAGAAATATCATGGAGTTCAAAGCATGCACGATTGGAGGTAGATGTTATACTGAAGAGATTCCTGAAGATGGTCACCCTACAATGACTGATACTGGTATTGAGGTTGGTTTCCATACTTACGACGAGATGTTCCAAGAATTGGCAGACACCTCGCTGCAACAGTCTGCGATTATCAACGAGTTCTTCACGCTTTTGAGTACCTGTCACACCGTGATCCCTGAAATAGATGAGGTTACAGGCCTCATCAAGTACCAGGCAGCGTCTCCTGACGAAGGTGCATTGGTCCAGGGTGCTACTGATATGGGATACAAGTTCATTATCCGTAAACCAAAAGGCGTCACCATTGAAAATACCATGACTCAACAGAAGTCGGACTATGAGTTGTTGAATATTTGTGAGTTCAACTCGACAAGAAAGAGAATGTCTGCAATATTCAGATGTCCAGATGGTATCATCCGCTTGTTCTGTAAAGGTGCTGATAATGTGATTTTGGAGCGTTTGTCGCAAGACGAACCACAGCCTTTCGTAGACTCTACGTTACGTCACTTGGAGGAATTTGCAGCTACTGGTTTGAGAACATTGTGTATTGCCTCGAGAATCATTTCCGAAGAAGAATACGCACAATGGTCCACCCAATACTATGCTGCGTCTACTTCGATGGGTGACAGAACCGAAAAGCTTGACGAAGTAGCCGAGCTCATAGAAGTGAACTTGTTTTTGCTTGGTGCTACTGCCATCGAAGATAAGTTGCAAGATGGCGTTCCGGAAACTATCAACACTTTGCAGAATGCGGGAATCAAGATCTGGGTGTTAACTGGTGATAAACAAGAAACTGCAATCAATATTGGCATGTCGTGTAAGTTGTTAAGTGAAGACATGAACTTGTTGATCATTAACGAAGAGAACAAAAACGACACCAGATTGAACTTGGAAGAAAAATTGTCAGCCATCCTGAACCATCAAGATATTGATGAAGGTGCCTTGGATTCCTCATTAGCCTTGATTATCGACGGTGTGTCGTTAACCTTTGCTTTGGATGCCGACTTGGAAGATATGTTTATAAAGCTCGGGTCGAGGTGTAAGGCTGTTATTTGTTGCCGTGTTTCTCCCTTGCAAAAGGCTTTAGTCGTGAAGATGGTGAAACGTAAGAAGAAGAAGTCGTTACTTTTAGCAATTGGCGACGGTGCTAATGATGTGTCTATGATCCAAGCAGCACATGTTGGTGTTGGTATCAGTGGTATGGAAGGAATGCAAGCCGCAAGAAGTGCCGATATTTCGATTGGTCAGTTCAAGTACTTGAGAAAATTGTTGTTAGTTCACGGTGCTTGGTCGTATCGACGCATATCCACTGCGATCTTGTACTCTTTCTACAAGAATATCACCTTGTACATGACACAGTTTTGGTTCGTTTTCACCAATTGTTTCTCTGGTCAATCTATCATGGAGTCCTGGACGTTAACATTCTACAACGTTTTGTTTACCGTCTTGCCACCTTTTGTTTTGGGTGTTTTTGATCAGTTTGTCAGTGCCCGGTTATTGGATCGTTACCCACAGTTGTACCAATTGGGACAACAGCGTAAGTTCTTTAATGTGCCAATTTTCTGGAGTTGGATCATCAACGGGTTCTTCCACTCGGCTGTGATTTTCGTGTGCTCGATATTCATCTACAACTACATGAATGCCTTGGGTGATGGATTATTGGTGAACAACTGGGCATGGGGAACGGCCGTTTACACTACTTCTACCTTAACTGCATTGGGGAAGGCCGCGTTAGTGGTTACCATGTGGACCAAGTTCACTGTGATTGCGATTCCCGGCTCTCTCATCTTGTGGTTGTGCTGGTTCCCAGCATATGCCACGATTGCACCTATGATCAACGTGTCCCAAGAGTACCGTGGAGTGTTGGCAACTACATACCCAAGTTTGACATTCTGGGCCACTGTGTTTGGAGTGTCAGTATTGTGTTTGTTGCGTGACTTTGCGTGGAAGTACTTCAGAAGAAGATTCAACCCAGAGAGTTACCACTATGTGCAAGAGATACAAAAGTACAACATCCAAGATCAAAGACCGAGAATGGAGCTCTTCCAAAGGGCTATCAGAAAGGTGAGGCAGGTGCAAAGAATCAAGAAACAAAGAGGATTCGCCTTCTCGCAAGTTGAGAACACGAACCAAGAGAAGATTGTTCGTTTGTACGACACAACCAAGAAGAGAGGTACGTATGGAGAATTATAACTAAGGTAAAAGATGACATCAAAATAAAATAGACTTTTGAATGAACGACTTTCGTTAAATGGTTTCCTAGTGGGATACATTTTAGGACTTCATTAAAGTCTTAACTGGCTCTAAAATGTACAATAAATAATGAGAAGATACTACCTGTAGAGGAGATTTGTATGTGTGAGTCGTATTTATATGCTGCAAAATCCTGCCCTTGCACGACCTTTAATATTTAAAATGAAAAAGTTTTTATGAATCAACACGGCATGGCTGACGAAACGAAAGAACCCAAAGGTTCTAATAATGAAGCAGCACCTAAGGTTGAGGGAGCTGACAAGAAAGCAGCGGTACCAGAAGATGAGGGAGAAAAACAGCTCTCAAACAAAGAATTGAAGGAGTTGAAGAAGAAGGAAAAGGCAGCCAAGAGAGCAGCTCAGAAGGAAGCCAGTGGTATAAGTATAGAACAACAGCAGAAGAATGCCCAGAAGAAGATCGAGGTGAAGCAGGAACTGCACACTGCCACCAACTTGAAGAAACAATTGAATCAAACGGTGATCAAGGACAAGGAAGCCAAAAAGATACCTAGTTTGTTCAGTCATTTAGAGACCAGAGAGCAGAGAAACGCATCGAGTCCGACCATATCACATGTAGTGCACCCAGCGATATTGTCATTGAGTTTGAAATACTCGTCCTTCAAGATTGTAGGGTCGACCCCAAGATTGAAGAAGATGTTGGAGGTGTTTAAGATTGTGATAAAGGATTACCAAACCCCAGCCAACACGACTTTGACAAGACACTTGACCGGTCACTTGTCGCACCAGATCGAATACTTGAAGAGCGCACGTCCCTTGTCTATTTCCATGGGAAATGCCATCAGGTGGTTGAAGCAAGAAATATCGCACATCTCCATCGACACTCCTGAGCAAGAGGCAAAACAAATATTGTTCAAAACGATTGACGATTTCATCGAGTACAAGATCACCGTAGCACACACTGCCATGTTGGGTCATGCTTCTCAAGACATCACCGAGGGTTCTACTATTTTGACGTATGGTCATTCTGCTTTCTTGGAAACGTTATTCACATACTGTGCAACACAACAAAACAAACACTTCAACTTGATCATTGTTGACTCGAAGCCATTGTTTGAAGGAAAACAACTTTTGAAGAACTTGGTCAGCAAAGAGACTAAGGAATCATTGGAAGACTCAACCAGTAGATTATCCAAGCCCAACCCAATCACTAAAGACAACATCAAAATCAGCTATGTGTTGATCAACTCGCTCTCTTCGAACATTTTAGAGGACGTAGATTGCGTGTTTTTAGGTGCTAACGCTATGTTGTCTAACGGACGTCTTTTCTCGAGAGTCGGAACTGCCTTCGTTGCAATGATGTGTCACACAAGAAACATTCCTGTGATAACCTGCTGTGAGTCTGTCAAATTCACTGACAAGGTGCAATTGGATTCTGTAACCAACAACGAGCTTGCTGACGGTGACGACTTGATCCAAGATGTCAACACCAAGAGACCTCCGCACCAGAAGTGCTTCTCCTTGGAACAATTTCTTAATGAAAACAAGAAGGAGAATGCTCCCAAGGCAAAGCAACAACAACAGCAAAAGAAGAAAAACGACGACGTGGTGGAAGAATCCCACGATCACCCACTCAAAGACTGGAAAACAACCCCATCATTAAACTTGTTGAACATCATGTACGACTTGTGCCCACCAGAATATATCAAGAAGGTTGTGACTGAGTTTGGAGTGTTACCACCGTCATCAGTTCCTGTGATTTTGAGAGAGTACAAGAATGTTATTTAGGATGGGCTAGACTGAGGAAGGATTAAATAGATACCAATAAAGGTCCACTTAATTTCAAAGCTTTCTCTCATATCCATATTCATGAGTACGGTTGAATATTAGCATTTCATAAAATCACCTACTAACTGATTAGAGTTACATTAGTATCTTAAAGCATTCTTCAGTACCAGAATATCATTTAAATCTGATCTTACAAATTCGACCTCTTTACGTAAATACCTTACTACAGATAACACTTATATGCTAGTAAATGCAATGAGTTTACGTCAAGCACTCTTATCTCCACTCTCACGACATCTTACACCATCGGTATGTTCAACATCAATTTGTGGAGTTTAGAAAAATTCCATTTGCCACCACTATTGATCAACAACTTCCGCCAATCTCCATGAGTGAAGCAGAACTACAGCTCATCAACAAGGTGGAGCTACAAATAGCCTTTGCTGAGTCCGACCTGCAATTAGAAGCAAAGTTAAAGGTATTCTTGCCACCTTTATTGTTGAAGTTGTCTAGTAGTTATGCGACTTCGAGACAGGCAGTACTCAAGATTATTCAGCAGATAGTTCCAAGAGTCAATGCTGCTCGTCAGTTGAAATTGCCCTTAGAAGCACTCTTGCAACAGGCTAAGCATCCTAAGGTTCCAGAAAATGCAGACCCTTCGTCGACCAAGTTGTACTCATTGGTGTTTGTTTCCAAAGGCTTGGACAGAATTGATTCAAATGAAGCAGCTCTGCTTATACCAATCATTTTGAATGAGTTATCAGAAGCTTCCACAGCTGTTGCGTCCAGATTATTTAGTATCTTCAGCAGACTTGTCGTTGCCTTGGACTCTCCAGATATCAACACATTTGAAAAATTGGTACCTTTGGACTTCCTAGAACCAAAGGATGCCAAAGTGTTGACCAAGTACATTTCTAAGTTTCTCTTGATGAACATCCAAGGGAATATCGAGATCCCAACCCCGGGACTTTCAATTGCTGACAACCACTTTTTCAATGCTCAGGCTGGTGTCACCTTCAAGACAATCACAGAGCTCCGAGACCACAAGAAATCGCTACTCAAGTTCTTGAAAAGTGGATTTGGGAATGAAGACTTGGTGTTACCCCTTTTGTTTGGGTCGGCAGACCCTTTCTCAGGGATTAGTGACTCTACCGAGATCTTATTCCGTAAAGTTCCAATTGAACATGAGAACTCTGAGTTTATAGACGGGCTTGTCGAATTGTTCGTTGGATCACCTGAAAGACCTGCTGTCACGTCGTCTCTTCAAGAAAAGATAATGAAAATATTCTTGAAAAGCAAGTACGTTGCATCACATAGCAAACTCTCAGAGATCTCTGCAGCCGGGTTATCCTCAGATAATGGAAGATTAAAGCTGTCGACCGTGCAATTCATAAAATGGGTGAGTTCGAATAACTCTGATTTTGCATCCAAATCAGCTACAGAATTAAGAGAGTTCAACGTCTCGACTATCCAGAAGTTAAAGGACAACTTAATGGCCGGAGGCTGGCCGTGCCTTGATAGTAGTATAGTCAAGAACTACGCGTCCAGTGTCACACAAAGATTAAGCTATTACGATACAATAGGCACAGTTCTCAAAGCCAGTCCTGAATTATTCTTGAACGACTCTTCACAAATTGAGTTCTTTTTCCAGTCTTTAGAAGCAGACGTCCCTGAAGCGAGAGCAACTATCCAAGAGTGCTTGTCCAATTTGACTGTGTTTTTGCCACAGGTTGCGCTTGGTGTTAAAGTTAGAATCAAGGAATTGGCAAGAGAATTTTTATCTACAAACAGACAGGAGGGGTCTGATAACATCCAAGGGTGTCGTTATGTTGCTATCAAATATCTTAACTGTACGTTCCCATTCGAAGATGCGGAAGCTAGATATCTTTGTTTGTTGGGTACAGGTAAGGAAAACAGATCTGATACTATCGAGGAGGCTAACAGAGGAATGCACCCCTACTGGTTCAATATTCTCCAGTCTTCCAATACTGTGGAATTCAAGGCAACGCCAGACCTTTTGGGCGAGAACTCCACAGTCGATTTGCCTACCTTTAAGAGCTTTGTAAACTTGTTGAGCAAGGAACTAGAGTTCCACAGAAGGAACGAGAATGCAACTATTTTCAGTGCACTTGGCAAGTCAATAGGATTTGGGTTACAGTGTTTAGTTATGGAGGCGATTAAAGGCAAGTCGACTGTTATCGTACCAGATCAGGATTGGAACGTGAGACTTGAAAAAGCTGTCGAGATTGACGAAACGGTTAGAAAATTGCTCGTGGCTCAGATTTCCACGGTATCAGAGGATGTCGACATGGATGGCACAGAAAATACTTACTTGCAATTCCTCAATATAATTTTCAACGCTGTTCTGGGTGATTACAATGTCAGCTCAGTTTCAACTATTGACATTTTCACTAAGCTCGTTGCGCTCTCACCAGCCCTGGCTATAGGATCAATGACCCCAATTATTCCTAAGCTCCTCACACTCCTCAATGGCAAGCTTTTAAATGACGTGGCAATCACTCAAATTGCAAAAGTGTTTGGGATTATTGCCAGTCATCCAATTAACAACAATGAGTACATTGCAAATTTGTTGGACGAATTAACTAAAGAAGATGCTTCTTCATACACATTGAAGAGCAGAGTCCTTTCCACCAGTTTTCTTATCTCAAGACTTACCTTTAGAAAACGAGTTGATACATTTTCTCTCGACTTCTTGAGTAAATTCTATGATACACTCTTGAACCTCATCAAAGATTCAAATTTTTACAATGCTGTGTTGGAGTCCTTGTACCAGTTGTCTATTTTTGGATGTTTCGGGCCTATTTTGAACCCAGAGCTTGAATCGTATGCCACAAAGTTCATCGAAGAGATCAAACCAAAGGTTAAGAAGTGTGAAGAAAAATCTGTTATCACATACGCATCCTTGTCTTTGGCCATTAAAAATAAACCAACTGTCGAATCATCAATCGAAGGAGTCAATGAATTTGAATTATCAATTTACGAAACTCACAATTCCAAGCAAGTTGAATTCACATTCTCAAGTGGTGAAGCATTTGTTATTTTGGTATCAGGCTGGCAATCTAAGTACTTGGAAAGACAATTGGATATCCAAGGAGAATCAGTTGCCTATATCACTCCAGATTTATCCAGACTCCCATTTGTATTGGACTTGATTTTGAAAGCATGCACAGAGACCAAACCAACTTTAAGAAAAGCAAGCTGTATATGGTTATTGTCATTGGTGCAGTACTGTGGACATCTTACTGAAGTGAAATCCAAGTCCACTGAAATTCATGTAGCGTTCATGAGATTTTTGGCAGACAAAGATGAATTGGTTCAAGAATCAGCCTCAAGGGGTTTAAGTATTGTATACGAGATTGGTGATCACGACTTGAAAGACTCTATGGTGCGCGGATTACTCAAGTCGTTCACGGATACAAAGGTTACCAACTTTAATGCCGGCGCTGTTGAGCATGATACTGAATTGTTTGAGCCTGAACTATTCAAGGTCAACGAAGGAAATGTCTCTACGTACAAGGACGTGTTGAACTTGGCGTCTGACGTTGGTGACCCAAGTTTGGTTTACAAGTTCATGTCACTTGCCAAATCCTCAGCACTTTGGTCGTCAAGAAAAGGTGTTGCGTTCGGCTTGGGCTCTATTCTCTCCAAGTCATCTTTGGACCAGCTTTTGGTAAGCAACAAGAAGTTAGCAGACCGTTTGGTTCCAAAGTTGTACAGATACAGATACGATCCTAATCTGCTGGTGCAAAGGAGCATGAACGACATTTGGAATGCATTGATTAAGGATTCCTCAAAGGTTGTTAAAGAGTACTTCAACCTTATCCTTGCAGAGTTGTTGAAGAGTATGAGCATGAAAGAGTGGAGAGTTAGACAAGCAAGTGCCGCTGGGCTCAATGATTTATTACAACAATGTCCAATCGAGTTGTACGAGTCTCAATTGGAGGAGATCTGGAACATGAGTTTCAGAGTAATGGATGATATTAAAGAGAGTGTTCGCAAAGAGGGAAACAAGTTGACAAAGACTTTGGCCACCGTCTTGACCAGAATGATCGACGTCAAGCTGGGTGGTTCGAAGACCAAAGCAAAGGAAGTTCTTGAGGAATTGATCCCATTTTTGTTGGGAAACAAGGGTCTTCTCAGTGATTCTGAAGATGTCAAGAACTTTGCCTTGGAAACAATTCTCAAGTTGTGTAAGATTGGTGGTGACTCCATAAAGCCGTTCGTGCCCAAATTAATTGATCAGTTTATCCGTTTGATGTCGTCTTTGGAGCCGGAGGTAATCAATTATTTGATTTTGAATGCAGACAAGTACAACATAAAAAACAACGACATTGATGCTAAAAGATTGCAGAGCTTGGGTCAGTCTCCCCTAATGGATGCGATTGAAAAGCTTATGAACACTTTAGATGATTCAATTATGGACGATTTCATCAGAAAATTGGAAGGCTCAATCAAGAGATCCGTGGGTTTACCTTCCAAAGTGTGTGGATCCAAGGTTTTGGTTAATTTAATTACGAAACATTATGAGTTAGTCAAACCATATGGACTGAGATTATTAAAAATTGCAACGAGCCAATTGTCTGACAAGAATGACACCATTGCATCAACCTATGCAGCAGCTGCTGGGTACATTTGCCGTATTACACCTATAGCGGATGTCATTGCGTACTCACAACAGATAAATGTATTATACTTTGAGAATGAGGATGAGAGGAGCAGAGAAATAGCTTCGATTGCAAGTGAGACTGTTTCTAAGTACTCTGGTGACAAGTTTGAGCTGGTTTCAAGTGCCTTCTTGCCGCTTGCCTTCATTGGTAAATTCGACAACAACAAAGTTGCATCTGCAAACTTTGAGAGAGAATGGATTGAGAATACAAGCGGAAGCAACAGCTCAGTCAAATTGTATCTTGATGAGATCCTTGTGTTTTTGAGGAGCTACATCAACTCAAACAGATTTGATATCAGAAAGATTTTAGGGAAGTCTGTTTCCAGCTTGGCTGACTCTGTAGACAACTTGAACCAATTTCCCCCAAAGTTGGTGGAAGAGATACTTGGGTTGCTTCTTGAGGCTACCAAGGGTAAGTCGTGGCAGGGTAAAGAACTTTTGTTAGAGTCTCTTGTTACCTTCGCAATCAAAGCTAAAGATTACTTAAGAAAAGACCAAGAACTATTGGAAAAGATCAACAAGGTTGTGATAGTTGAGGCCAAGAGGCGTAATAAAGAGTACCAGAAACACGCATTGAAGTTGTTAGGAAAGTACTTGTTTGTTTTCCACGAAGAAGAAGAATTGTTGGAAACGTATCTTGAAGTTATGAACATAGCATTGAAAGACAGATACTACAAGTTAGAAGATGACGACTCTGACGACGACTCTGACGACCCGGACAGAATGGACATTGACAGGAGTAAGATATCGGCCAAAAAGAATGTTGAACTTGAAGAAGTTAAGTTGGACTTCTTTAAGAATTTGGAAGAAACTTTCTACAGCACTGAAGGTTACGACCATGCATTCTTAGCCTTTATTTTGAAGAAGTATTACGAACACTTTAACTCCAAATTGATCGAAAGCACCTGGAGATCTAAAATCAACATTTCAGAAGGATTGAATAAGTTAGTTTTGAATCACCTTGTTGAGCACAGCCAATCACTTAAGAAGGAAGAAATAGAAGCGATTGATGAGAACGCACATCAGTTGCAATCAGTTTGTTTGGGACCAGGACAAATTGAAAATGTCAAGATTCAAGCAATACGTTTGTCTGGAACATTGATTAAATTGTTTGTATCAGTGAATGAATCTGGCAAAGCAGAAGCATTGAGTACTGCCTTACAACAATTGAAGAATCAAGAAACGTCTTCAGTCATAATCACTGAATTGTCCAAAGTGTTATAGCTACAATTAAAGTATATGATTCCTTAATAATAATATATTAGTTTTTCCAAAGTTGCCATTGGTGCTAGGGATATAGATAATAAAATAAGGAGTAGTTGAAACCTTGCTTCGATCGATTTTACAGATGTAATAGAATCATTAAGAATGTATTAAGCCATTTATTGATTCGAAAACTATTTAATAGCCACCTCTCAATCTCAAAACCAAGTGCAAGGTAGATTCCTTCTGGATGTTGTAGTCAGACAAAGTTCTTCCGTCTTCCAATTGCTTTCCAGCGAAAATCAATCTTTGTTGGTCAGGTGGAATACCTTCCTTGTCTTGGATCTTGGACTTAACGTTGTCGATGGTGTCGGAAGATTCGACTTCCAAAGTGATGGTCTTACCGGTTAAGGTCTTAACGAAGATTTGCATACCACCTCTCAATCTCAAAACCAAGTGCAAGGTAGATTCCTTCTGGATGTTGTAGTCAGACAAAGTTCTTCCGTCTTCCAATTGCTTTCCAGCGAAAATCAATCTTTGTTGGTCAGGTGGGATACCTTCCTTGTCTTGGATCTTGGACTTAACGTTGTCGATGGTGTCAGAGGACTCAACCTCCAAGGTGATGGTCTTACCGGTCAAGGTCTTAACGAAGATTTGCATACCACCTCTCAATCTCAAAACCAAGTGCAAGGTAGATTCCTTCTGGATGTTGTAGTCAGACAAGGTTCTTCCGTCTTCTAATTGCTTACCAGCAAAGATCAATCTTTGTTGGTCAGGTGGGATACCCTCCTTGTCTTGGATCTT